>JAPZEB010000001.1:31629485-31664132 GCA_029783705.1 Chaetodon striatus
AGTTTCCTGTTGTTAGCTGACAGGAGTGGCACCTGGTGTGGTCTTCTGCTGCTGTAGCCCATCTGCTTCAAGGTTGGGCGTGTTGTTGGTTCAGAGATGGTCTTCTGCAGACCTTGGTTGTAACCAGTGGTTATTTGAGTAACTGTTGCCTTTCCATCATCTTGAACCAGTCTGGCCATTCTCCTCTGACCTCTGGCATCAACAAGGCATTTTCTCCCAGAGAACTGCAGCTCACTGGATATTTTCTTTCTCGGACCATCCTCTGTAAACCCTAGAGATGGTTGTGAGTGAAAATCCCAGTAGATCAGCAGTTTCTGAAATACTCAGACCAGCCTGTCTGGCACCAACAACCATGCCACATTCAAAGTCACTTAAATCATCTGTCTTCCTCATTCTGATGCTGGGTTTGAACTTCAGCAGGTTGTCTTGACCATGTCTACAAGCCTAAATGCATTGAGTTGGTGTCATATGATTGGCTGATCAGCCTTATACATTAACAAGCAGTTGAACTGGTGTACCTTGTAGAGGGCTAGTGTTAGGATGAAGCAGAGTCATCATTCAGTGTCCTTGTGGCTTGAGGGTATAAGCTGCTCCTGGGCCTCTCAGTGTCGGCCTGGTGTAACCAGTACCTTCGTCGCCACCTCAGTGATGCAGACGCCGACCTATTTGAAGCTCTCCACTGAAGACCCGTTGATATTAAGGGGAGCGTAGTTCCTTAGTTGCTTCTTCTCAAAGTCCAAAGTCAGCTGGCTAAAAGGGCGATTCATTACTGTTGCAAGTCGGCGACTGGTGCAATGTAGAAAATGTAGTGACCCAAAAAATAAAAATTGTGAATTATTTTAATTTCAGTATTATTACAGATAGCAGTAGTAAGGGGAATAGGCTCTTCAATCTCCAAACTGATCTAGAAAGGCCAGAGTTGTGTGAAACTGGAAAAGCACAAATTCAGATTTGACTGTTGTAAGATTTCAACACATTTATCTGATCAGTTCAAGTCAAGATGAGCTCAGTTTTAATACACAACTCGGAGTGTGACCCAATGATACTGTGATATACAGGAAAATGATTTTACCATTATAATTAGGTCAATTTCTGGTAATCATGTAAACTATTAGAAGATGTAAAAACTATAGATCAATTCAATTTTATTTTTAAAGCCCAACATCACAAACCACAATTTCTTTCAGAGAGCTTTACAGCATACGACGTACCTTTGCCCTTGGACCCTCACAATGGATTGGGAAAAAACCCCATCCCCCAAAAAAACCCTTTACTGGGGAAAAAAAAGTCTCCCTTTGACTTCAAAATCTTAACCTGAATATTTGGGCTGTGATAACTGAGCTACAGTTTTGGCTGTTTGAATCATGCATCAGCCCTTACAGAGCTGATAACATGTGGCCATCAGCTGTCCTTACAATATACAATATGTCAATGTGGATATCTCTGTTTTTGATCATAAAATTGACTTAAACTCAATGTAGAATACATTTTGGACGATCACAGCCAGAGAGAGATTGTAGGAGTTGATAGGAATGTGCCTTAAAAAGGCAAACAGTGCCACCATTGGGCCAGTTTGAAAACTAAAAAAAGGTTGCAGCCATTTAATGTGGCTGTGGTGTTAATGGTAAAATGCTTCAACTTCTACATTTACTTTACGCTTCAAGGAATCCAAACTGTTTTTTGTTTTTTTTATTCCAAGATTTTACAAAAACTACTCCATTCTTTTATTACCACTCACCTTGACTACTGCAACTCCTTGCACGAGAGTCAGTCAGTCTTCACTCTCCTGTCTGCAGTATGTGCTGAAAACTGCTACAAGGTTTGTAAGTGGATCCTGTAAACATGAGCATATTTCCCCTCGTTTTAGAGTTAATTTAAAGACTTAACCATTTGTCTATACAGTACTTCACAGATTAGCTCCCTCTTACTTATGTCACCCAGGTCACTCAGGTCTTCTGACCAGACACTTCTGGTCGTCCTTCAGGCTCTGCGAAAGCTTAGGGGCAAACGTGACATCCTTTCTATGGAACAAACTACCCCACCACATCAGATCCACCCCACTTTTTTAGTGCTGTTAAGCTATGTTTATAAGTTCATTCTATACTAACATATTCCTTTGTCACTTAATTTGTGTCAGGGCTCGAGCTTATATGGTTGTGTTTGACCGAGGATTTTGTTTTTGCCACTTTCTGTCAGGTATGTTTTCTGTGTTTTATCGTGCTTAATGGAATGTAACATGGCACCCTTTTTGCTGCTGTGCTCCGTGGGAGAGGGGCTCAAGTTTGTATGGTTGTGTTTGAAGGATGATTTTGTTTTTGCCATTTGCTGTCAGGAATAAACGGAGATCACCTCCAAAGATATCCACAGTCTGGGCCTCTTCATATCAACACAATGCAGACATCACTAGAGTCCACCAGTTACATTTAAAGGTACTTAAATTGCCAGTGTTTTTTTTTTAAAATAGTTTTTGCATTACTTATGCATCTTATGGTCTCTGCCTGGTATATGCATGACTTTATTGCCTGCTCTGTTGACCTGTTATTGTAAAGCGCCTTGGTCAGCCTATGTTGTTTTAAATGTGCTACAGAAATAAATTTGACTTCACTTTTTATTCCCAAAAGAGACAAAGAACCGACGCAGAGAAATGAACTAATGAAATCCACACACTGCCTTTAATACTGTACATTTAATACAGATTCCACTTTAGTTTTTTTATAGATGGTCAATGGCAAATCCTTTTTCTGCCTTATGATTTCCATAAGTTAAGAAGCAAATGTAATAGCATATTTCAGTTTCTTTCTTTTGTATTTAAATTACCTTGGAGCAAAAATCAAACAGTTTGTAGGTCCCATATAAATAGGAATGATATAGAAAAAAAGTGCAAAAACTGAGAATTCCCATCCATTTTAAGAAGCAGAAATAGTGAGGGCATATATTGTTGTCAAACTCCTTTAACCTCTGAGTGTAGAGGCACATTTCTCACCATGTCAGAAAGAAGACTTAAGCAAATACTGTAAAACATCCTCATCGTTTAAAATTTCCAATTAAGTTACATTAAAACATGGCGCCATCTCCAGGCGGCAGCATGTTATTATCTCTGAGAGCTTCTTCAATGCCACCACCTCATAGCAGAATGCTGAAATGCCTTTAACAATGTGAGCTTTTCTTCCAATTAGCACAGAGAAAAATCTGAATATTGCAGAAGAAATAACTGGAATTTGCAAACCTTATTAAATTTTTTCCCCTTTTCATTTTTGCAAGTTAAGCAAACCTAAAACAAAAGTCCGACAATCATAACTTCTTGACTGTTAGATAACAAGAGGTCCTGCGTTTGACACATACGTTGTGGGGCAAAATTATCTACAGTTGTACTCTGTGATGTTTCAGACCTAATTCTTTGGGTTACAACCCAGATTCTACTGGATATGAATCTTTATACCTCACCTTTAACCACATTTAAGTTTCTTACACTGTTATTTTGTGCTACTTATCTGAGGTCTTCAGATGAGTGTGTGTCTGTGTGTTTGTTATCTGGTGTGTGCATGTCTGTTGGGGTACTCCTAGGGTCAAACTGGTTCAGTGGTTTAGGGCTGACGGCGTTCCCTCTTGGTGAGCAGGTAACACTGGATGGTTCTCAGTCGATCTTTGGCGGGGGCGAACTCTGGCTGCAGCTTCAAAGTAGACTCGTACCAGCGCATTGCTTTCTCAAACTCCTCCTGTCATCAAGAAAAAACAACAACCATGTCACAATGAGGACATGACTCGCATCACTGCTTTGTAAATGACTTAACTTTCGGTTGTATGAGTGGTTATGAGGGGCTGAAGGCAGGTTGAGACTACAGGAAGTTGACAACCCTAACTGATTGTGAAATCAGACCGCATCACACACATAAGGAGAAACTTGACAAAACAGCCTGTTGCCACAACTTGCACTTAGGGAAAACAAAAGCAGAAAGCTAAACGAGTCTGGGTGAAAAAATGGCCAACACAGGTCGTCAATTCTTCAGCAAGAACTGGAGATGAGATTTTAACTTTCACTTTTACAAGGCTCCCACAGATTTTTACCAGTTCAGTTTCAAAATGTTTCCATAACTACTTTTAGCCCATTTAGTTTAAAATAGCATAGCAAAATAACATCATTGAGTACGCTCCTCCTTGTCATTTGCTGATAAGCAAACTGCTACCACTTGTTAACTATACTTGCTCACGACCTTCGCAAAATGTTAGGTCTGCACCCGTTAGGGGGATAAAAATAAACAAAAATCCTGTAGATTTCAGTCAATTTGACATGTGTTTGAATTTAAATGTGGCAAGTTTGTATGCATTTATTATGCGCTAAACAAGCGTTTGTTCGTCTGATAACTGTTCGGTCATGCAGCACAGCACTAGATTTTAATCAGTAATACAAAGAACATATATTGTACAATGTTTTGGGCTTTTTGAGAACATGTTTTAAACAACAGCCTAAATAGTGTATATTCAAAACATTTTCAAAACATTTTGTTAATTCTAAACCATTTCAATGCCAACTTTTCCAGGAATTTTATGACTGAGGGAACCCTGGTTTTAATATCTGCCAACATCAGTATGCTAGCTAACGTTAGCCGCAAAGGCTAGAATGTTTACCTTTGCTTCGAAACACCATCAGCTGCTGTGCTGATTTAATCACAACTGTAATTATCCAGATTTTAAATCCTAAATATCAAACATGTTTAATATTAATGGGGCGGCCCTGATGACCTTGTGAGCAGTTCGCAGATTAAAGGCTGTAAACCTCTAACATTACCAAATAGCCTGGGCTGAACGTCGGTACAGACCAAGGTCCCAGAGCAAATCTCTCCTCTGATTGTTCAGAGAAGTGAACTGGGATAAATCATCCCAAAACTCCTGTAGTCTGAGCCCGTCTTGAGCAGTGGGTCATGTCACAACAAGCAAACAAATAATGATCAAACAGTAACAGAAATTGATAGCAGGCATTACCATTGCTATATAGACGTTGGCAAGGGTAAAGTGGTTCACGACAAAGTGCGGAGCGATTTCTACTGCCATACGGGCGACTGTGAGGGCGTCCTCCCATAGCCGAGCGTTCTGGAAGATGTTGGCCAGGCTGATAAGGGGCACATCCTGGTTCACCATTAAAGAGGGAAAAAAAAGAATACTGATTATCTTTATGTTTAAAAAATCATTTACTCAGTATAAGCATCAGGTGGGTTAACTGCTGGGATCAGATGATGTCTGACTTGCCTTCATGTGATGGGGAGCGTAGTTGAGGGCCTGTCGCAGGCAGTCGATGGCTCTCTTGCCTTGACCTTTGACCCTCCAGTACAGCGCAGCCATGCTGGACAATACCCATGATGTCTGATTCTGCACAGAGAGATTAAGGTACAATTTAAATCTACAGTAACTGTGTAAGTGTAGCTGTAGTAGGCTGTTACAATAGCTGGGTGTTACTGCTAAATTATGCGCAGAAATGATAATTGCTAATATTTTTTTCCTGCAATTGCACCTGTATTTTTTTCACATTAGTTCAACTGACAGCAACATGGAACAAACAATATGCTAATTGCCTCTTTAAATTTATATATTTCTTCTTCTGCTTCAGTCTACTTCTTGGCATTTCACCGGTTTCTTCAGGTGAGAGAAAACTTTGTCTTTATTGTCTGTGTTGGTTAATACTATAATTAGTTTTCTGAAAAACCTTTATTAAGAAAATCTGAGTTAAAAAAATGTGTTGAATGAGTTTCAGTACAAAGAGTTTTAAGGTGGAGCTCTTCTGGTAGGCGCTGAAGGTATTTTGAGTAGTGCTGACAGCAGAGATTTAAAGAGTTTGTTAATGCGTAAGTGTGTATGCAATTCAATGTTTTTACATAGCACACAATGTAAAGTGTCATCTGATCTGATCCTTTCCATTAAGCATTGGTATTTTAATAGTAGTTAACCGTAGCAGGGAACTAAGTATTATAGAAAGGAATGAAATATGTTCAGGTGATGTTTAAATTGTCAAAACATCCATCATTTCAACACAAAAGTTTCTCTTTTACAAGGAGAAGTGAGAGCTCTTACCTTCTCCAGTACTTTAGCGATGCGTGTTCCCACCTGCTCAAAAGACTGAGGGGAGAACTTGTCTTTGCCGAGGTTCTGCAGGACCTGGGGGTTAGGACACAAAAACACAAAAAAAAACCTCCCTGAAATTTTGTGTTTGTTGTAGGGCTGTTAGCGTTAACGCACGCAAACATATCGTGTTTGTTTTTTGTAGTTGGTTCTGCTATTTTCAGAGGCCACAGATGACTGAGTTTTAAAGCTAGAGTGATGATACTGGTATCATATGAAACTAGAAGACCCAAAGAATCCAGTGGTACCAACTGCACATTATACTAGCTTCTACAGACATGCTGGTCCCAAAAAGTTTTGGGCACAAACTATGCACTTTTTTGGCATGCAACGTTTATTATAGATTTATGACTAGACTACAGTCCTGAGCTGCATCTCAAAATGATCTCCGGGTTTCCAGCTTTCGGATGATATATACCACTTCTATTTGGCATATACTGCTGATCTGCTATCTCCCCCAACAGATCCCAAAAGTGTGATCGAAATTCACTCTGAAATCAAGCGATTAATCGCAAAAAAAACAGCCCCGTTTTTTTTTCCACATTAGTTTGCATGAAGCTTCATTGAATTAATGACTGCCAAATTTTAATACCTCAGAGCTTATCTGTATAAGAGAATATAGACAGAAGAGACGGTGAGACTACATCTCCCCAGCAGTTTGTTCAAGTCAGGGTAATAAAAGTTGACACAGACAATGCTCGCTGCAATATTGGTAAAGCGAAATGCAAAGCGTGTGAGGGCAACCCACCTTGTGTGTAGACTGTGTGTCAGACGCATGTCTTACTTACACATCTCACTCAACAGATATGCTTGTATTAATATATGCAGATGACTGGATCCGTGCCGTGCATGATTGCTTCTAACTCTATCTCTCGAGCGTAAACACAACCAATGGCATTCAAGTCTATTTTTTCTGACAATATGCATGTAAATGCGAGATTGATGCCCAATAAAACACTACTATTTTACAACAATTACCTGTGTTTCTTCAGACACAAACAACAGTGTTCTTGCGCTGTGCCCTAAAGACAGACTGACAGGGTTGTAAGGACAGGTTTGAGAAGGTAGAAGGAGGTAGGGAAGGTTTATTTTTGTGTGATGTGTAAACAATCTAAATAAGTAACAGAATGTTCTTAATAGAGAACACTGTTCATCAACTAAACTCGAGAGAGTAAAGTACCTTATTCCAGGTACCTGTATTGGTTGGGATATAAATGGTGTCCAGCCCTACCTGTGAGTGGAACTACTTATTTATAAACTCCTATGGTTAAGGCACAGAAAAAGGAGGGCTATTAAGAGTATCTATGGCTTCTGCCTCATCCCACCTCACGCAATTGGCTCTCTCCAGTGTAGTGGATAGCGGCACGATTGGCCACCCCTGCCAGGTGGTCGAGAGTGTGCATACTGGCAGCTAGGTTGGCATTGCATAAAGGTTCAGCGGCTGGCTCTTGGAGTGGAGTAGCAAAGTCTATGTGCTCTGTGATGCTGAAAAAAGAGACAGAGAATGGAAAATCAAACATGAGACTAAAAACTGTATTTACTGAATTTTGGTTGTTGATATGCTGTGATGCAAGAACGTCGATGAGGCAGTAATGTTTTCTTTTTCCTTTGTTTTGCTGCTCTTGTGTCTATTTCTAAACTACTGAGGAATTTGCTAAAAACAATCCACACATTTCTGAGGTATTTTAAAAGCTTTGTGGATATTATTTTTCCAGTTCTGTGAGAGAAAAAACAACAGCAAACAATGTGACGATGATTAGGAGAGTGAGAGTCTTACTCAATGTTCTTGGCAGACACTGCCAACCAGGTGCTAGCTACAGTGGTGAGGTCTACCCTTCGTGTCCGCTGGCACTCCTCTGGCCCTGGCCAGCCAAGACTTGTGTAGTCCCTCCAGCGGCCTGCCCAAAAACACAAAATATCACAAAACATTTCTCTCAGTTGGGTGACGTCCAGCACCTCAGTGCTTTCTGTGTTCATGCTGGTGTAGAAAATATTACAGGTGTATGTATTACCTGAAGGGCCAGGTGATGGGATGGTTGGCCCACTTATCTCTAAGACAGAGTGTCCTCCAGGCAGTGACTCCCCGTTCTGGCCGTCATCAGAGCTGGCAACACTCTCTGTCCCATCTACCTTAGCCTTTCTAACCCGCTTTACCTGGAAGGTGATCTGATGAACAGAGGGCACTCATTCAGTTCAGCTACACACACTTCAGTCACATCAGTCCTCCATATCTCACAAACGTTGGTGATTATAACTCAAACATAATACTGTGCTGTGAGAAGGATGGGTATGCACACTTACCCACTCAGCTCCCTCATCATCCTCACAGTTCCCGAAGCATGGCCCACCACCGGCACGAGCACCCATGACACGGTCATTCTTTAGCACCCGGATACCACGCAGGTCCCCTCGTTTGCCTCCAACATCCAGAGCTCCCTCAAAAGCTCCCATCAGGTCCTCCTTCAGCTGCCACTCCTCCTCCCCTTCCACTCCTCCACCACCAAATGGGGTGGCCATTTTAGCTGTTCCTGAGGCTGAGGGTGACGCCCGCTGTTGTCCGGCTGCCTCACCTGACACATTGCTGTCCAGGATTACCTCTGAAAGAGTGGGGAATGGCAGGTATGACCACATGAGACATCAGAGAATAAACTAATGTGGTGTTGAGCTACAAGAGCACTTTGCAAACTGCCCAGGACAAAAACACAAATTTAGAGTTAGATAAATATATTTTTCAAGGCAGCAAATGAAGACTGAGGCTGATGTGGTCTAATTCTCAATGAGATTTTGTCAGTCAACTCTTATACCATAAGACAACATCATTAAATAAGTAATCATGTTCAACTCCAGGACCGAGGCATGCCAATATATCAAAGAGTGAGCTTTCTTTCAATCTTTGACATGAACTGTATAAAGTAGCGAATAAGGCCTTATTGAATGTAGTGTACAATTCTTGAGTGTGTCTTATTGTCAGTGTCACTAAATCATACTCTTACTTTCAAAGAGCAACGAGTCCTCCATGGCAGAAATGGCTGGTGCATCCTGCTTCTCTTCGCTGCCTTCCCATTCCTCCAGCTGTATACCGAGGTCCTTCTCAGCCATGCAGGCACCACCCTCTGGATCAACACAAGTTCAGTAAGGCACACTTATTATTCACACTGTACCCTTACAGTAGATCTGCAGCCAGGAGGTATTAGCTCACACTGAAACAAATGTATTTATAATCAAATTGATAAAGAAAAACCTCCCTTCATAATAATTAAATTAAATTATAAAGGCCTTTACTAGGATTTTCTAGGCCCAATTCTCTCAAATTTAAGGATCCAACATGTCATAGTTTGAGACTCAGATCAGGGTAATTACTGTTACAACACTAAGAAATTTTATAATGAGAACTAGCAGGCTTTACAGAAGCTCAGAGACAATTAAACAGAGAGAGGCCTGAACGTGTAAACAATTCTCAATCATGCTGTGTAGGTGGTGGCAGGTGGCGTGTGAAAGAGTGACGTAACTGCTGGGGACACACGCGCAGACAGCAGGATGTAACTTACTTAATAACGTTAAGTTAAAAGGAAATTTACTTTTATTCTTGCACAAAGTATATAAATTAAAGTGCTTTCAAAGACCCATGTCTATTTATTTGTATCTTCAAAAACTTTTATGGCTTCCTTCAAGCATCCAGAGAACTCTGTTCAAAGATATTTTAGTAATGTGCATTAGAAATATTTTAAGGCTTCAACAATTATCCCACTCTTATGTGGGAAAATATTGAATTACAATGTCATTACAGACAAGTTACTAAAGCAGTTTGGATATTTTACTTTGAATCAGAGTAAAAGTAATGAAACTGAAATTGAATTGTAATCATTATTGAAACAGCCCTTTGAGGCATGCTTTAAGTTTGGGCTATAATGAACTTTGACGTGCCCTGACAATCTGTAAAAGAACTTTGGGTTTGCCTTTGAGTATGAAATGTGCTATAAAAGTAATTTTTCCTTGCTTAATAACCATCAACTTTTTCTTTACAAACATGATTCCTATTACTACTCTGTCACTGACCGATATAGTGGTTCCAACCAAAGTCACGTCATGAAAGCTTTGGCACTAGCTCTTCCCTGGAACCAACTCTCTCCTTGACAGAAAGTGATGCATTTTATATTTTGAGACACAGCAACTGTGTTTGTTTTTTTGGAACAAACAAATCAGTCCCTCTTCAGCTTCTCTCCCTCTCTACACTCTGATGACTGCATTCATGGTCTCAATTTACTCTAGCAAAGCTCGGATTTTTTTCAACTTGGACAGTTATTGCCAGGAAGACATTGAATCTGTGCACTACATTACTGGATTTTACAACCATATAAGAGCCATGGGAGACACAAGATATATATGTGCAAGGGACATTTTTATTTCTTATACTGCAACACTGAACCCGGTAGGACTTGTTCCAGGCTGGACACAGCTTTCACAAGTAGCAGATGTTGGCTCTTTAAGATAATAAGGGGATGAGGCTGTTAAAGCAATGATAATGAAAACATGCTCTTCATTATAACTGCTAACACCGCAGTACTGAGAAAATGCTGTTATTGTTGCAGCCCTGTATGGCTCTCTTTGTTGCACTGGTGTGTTTTCCTGTTGTTTGTTAGCTTGTCTACTGTGATTGATACTACCATATTACTGGGCTATGGAGCCATTTCTCAAGTGCTGTAGTTAGCGACTGAGCAAGACTCTTTGTATGATGTTGTTTACAGAGCCCAAATTATTACCATTTGTTTGACAATACAGGATAAAACATGTTGGAGGAACTGCAGCAACCATGAAATTTTGTGTCTGTGTATTTTTTTGTATTTAAACTTTTACCCTAACTTGAGGTGGGTGTGTGTTTTATAAGTGCTTCTGTGACCTCATGCATTCAGCGTGCTTTAACGCAGCAATATTTAGCTTTGGAGAGTAAAATATAGACCCTTCTAAATTTGGCATCAGCTATTTTCTGCAGCCTAAATTATTGAGTGGCAAAATTTCCCACTTCAAAGCACTTTTCTCTTCACTCCCACTGATATGAATAAAAAAGTAGGTGCAGTCTCTGTTCACATCAGAAGCGCAACATACTACTTGTTCACAGCTACTGTTCAGCTTCAAGGGACAGCATGGTGGGGTTTCTGAGTTAAAGATTAAAAAAGTGCAGAACCTGCCTGGAACCACAGTGTGTAAGGTCATTTTAAGCCCATGGCTAATTTCCAGCTTGGTAGTTGCTAGAGCTGGACAATTTAGCAAAGAAATGTATTTTACAAAAGATTTCTTGTAATTGAAACATTCATTTAGACTCATTTGTCTTTAATAAGTGGCAACAGATTTACACAAAGTGGTACAAACATTTTCCATCAAACAGTGCCAGTCATTTTAGGAATGTCTTAGACTTAATGAAATATATACATATAAACTTTTAATCTGAAATAATAGGTTGACAAGTGACAAGCTGTCAAATCAATCGCAGCATAAGGTACACTAAACTTTTATTCATTATATGAATTTGTTGTTTGATTTCTTGATCTGTCCATCTGACGGTTAAAAAAGCTATCTTTATGGTACAGCTCAGATTTTGGAAAAAAGGAAAACAAAATAGGGTCAAAAGTAGGGTCTGTATGTGACCATATTATACATTTTGTAAGAGTATATTGAAAAGTCAATGACATATGACAAACTAATTCTTGAAATAAAACTAATTACAAATCTAATTTTTGAAACCGCAAGGAGACCTGTAGCTGTGCACAACAATTTTGTGAATAAATTAAAAAGATTTGCACAGATACTTTCCAAAGTTTAGGTGTATACAGAAGATGTGTGCAAAGATTTAAAGTTACAAAAAAAAACAAAAAAACAACAACAGTAGTTGCAGTAAAACATTTATGTTTGCCGGTGAAAAAAGTTCATACAGAACTGAACTGTATGCACGAATTCCAGGTATACAGCGCCAAATCAAATGTACAAGTGCAGACACTTATGTCCCACTTTTCACACTTCCTCCTGAACAGCCAGTGGGGATGCTCAGATTAACATCTAATTTGTTTATCCAACTAGGAACATCATTCACAACCAATCAAGGAGCCATGGGGCGAGCCTTCTTTGCTGTCGGTCTGTGGCTGCAGCTGTTGAGATATTGTTGTATATATTCACACATTCAATTTCATTTGATCAAAACATTTTCACACATTAAAAAAATGTATCCATTCATTCAGATATGGTCAAACACTGCTACAATACTTCTGATGCTTATCACTGCTCTGTCCTTGCATGTTTGTCAAATATGGCAAGATTTACCAACATAGAGGTCAGTGATGGGAAACTTCTTGCCCGGCAAAAAGACAGTCGAACGATGCAATTATTAGGCCTTTGAAAACCAGCAAAGTTTTTTCCTTAAAAGTTCTTAAAAAGATGCTCTTGACTTTGATGTAGCTCCCTAACAATGTCTCCAAAGCCCAAATTCTTATCCCAGATTTATGCTGATGTTTTGAAACTTTACCACAGTTCACTGTTTAGTTGCCTGCTATAACAAAATCAGGGAGTGTGCCATTGTAAGTAGCACAATTCAAAGGAAAAAGTTATACTTCAGAGAGGAAGTGAAATAGATCCATGTGTATGTTTGATTAACTTACCTGAGCAGGGCTGCCGCTGTGAAAGGTTGTAAAGGAAGGGGTAGAACTGCAGACAACGCAGCAAAGGTAGGCTGGTGCGACACTGTTCACAGCCAGCGAAGGATGAGAAGGAAGACGAGGAGGAGAGGGCCGTCACCAGGATGTGGCGGAACAAGGCCAATGCACCTGTCACATTGCCCTGGGCCAACTGCACGCTCACCAGGCTGAGCAGGGTGTGGGGCTGAGGGGAGGAAAGCAAAACAAAAACAGGGGAACGTTAGCTGATGGGAACATACGTGGAAAAAATGACTCAGCTTCAGCAGATATGTGTACACCTTACAGAGATGTAAGGACAAAACAAGGTACATAAATCTTTTCTAAAAGTGCATGTACAACTACACGTTTACAGTTTGTGGCAACTGCATTCCCCTCTACACTTCACCTGTTCCAGTTCTTACCTATATTCCACCTGTCCTTAATGAGTTAGTATATCACCAACGTACTTTGTATAGACACCTGTTTTACTTTTACAAGTTCCTCGTTTTTTTTGGTTTTTTTTTAAGGCTTTATTTAACAAGATGTTGGAAATGTTCCCAATCGATTTTAGTCCATGCTGACTCAATAGCATCTTGCAGATCTTGCACATTTTTTGGCCACACACTCATACTTTAAATCTTCCCTTGGTACTCTTTTAGCTTAAAATGTGGGGAATCAGCAGGCCACTTAAGAGGACTAAATTCATATTCATGTTCCTGGAACCACCTTGAGATGATGAGAACTTTGTCACATGACACAATATACTGCTGGGTGCCTTAAAACTGACAGACTGAAGGGTACAGTAAGTGGTGATTAAAATATGCGCTCAGTTTGGGCATGATGTGGCATTCAAATGTTACTCAGCTAGTTTTCAGGGCAGAGTATCTTCTGTGCCAACTTGGTAATGATTTTGGATGAAGTACACTTTGTTCCAGACACGTCATATAAAGACTAAAATAAACATGCATAACGTGGCGATTTTCAAAACAAATTATCCAACAGTTCCTGATTTATTAACATTCAAGCTAACGATGCCCTACTATTCCAGTATGCAGTTTCAATGTCAAAGTGATGGCAGGACAGGAAAGATTTTTTTTTTGGCTAACCTGATGAATAAGAATCTGTTCATCATGGGAGGTTGATGACTACAATGGTATGGCTCTGGTACACCACTTCCAGTGAAAGTTGTATATGATGTTGAAGCATGTGACTGTCTAAAGTACGGCTTGTTTTTGTCAACAAATGTATGTACCTAATCTAGTGTTTTTGTGCAACTCTATTAGGGTAAAACCCAGCAGGTTATGTACTACTAGCCTTTACCTCTGATGCATTGAGAGCCAACGCTTGCTCCAGCAGTGTTTGTGCGTGGGTGGTCAGGCCGTGGTGTAACAGCAGGTTGGCGGCGTTGGTGAGGGACAAGAGGCGGTGGGAAGGCGGGGATGAGCTCAACACTTGGCGCAAGCACTGCAGGGCACGGCTGCCATTGCCTTTGGCCCGCCAGAATAGAGCTGCCTCATTGTAGACCTGCCAGCGGGGTACAGTGGCCTATATATACAAACAAACTTCTGTTAGCTCTGAAAATGAAAGACTTAAGATGGGTTTAGACGACAGCAGTTGGGAGCAATTTAGAGAGATTAAAATGAATCATAATGACATTCTTGCATATGAGATGTAATGAAGACTTCTTCTCAACGCGCCAACTCTGGTTTGAGTGTGTAAGCGCTGCCTTTTAAAAAATAGAGACTTCTCGAAGTATCAATATTAGGGACAATCGTGTCATATTTTAATGGACCAGTAATGGCTGATGTAAAGCTGCTCAAAATCCTTTCTTCCCCAAACTCTACTGTGTTTTGTCTGCTTCAGCCTGCTGGTGTCGCAACATGACTCCCCTTTAGCTGAGCTCTACAGTGCAAGAATTTCACTCCATATGCAAGATTAAATTAGTGTGTGAAGGTGAAAAATTATTTTACTGCACCAGTGATTGACTAAGTGCTGACACCTGGGGTGGCAAAATCCAGTAAGCTCAGATGGAAACAAATCTGTGGTCTCTCCTCTCTCTTTCTCATAAGCACAGAGCAGTGTACAAAACATTCAGGAAGCAGCTTCTTAGTTTTAGCCAGCTGAACGTCTCTTTTCACAGGTTAAATGACAAACGTTGCCGGTGGCAGGTCATGACAGCTTTTGCTAATTAACATTAATTCTGTGAGTGAGTTGATGGCAGGCCCAAATAGAACTTGGCTGTTGTTGGGTTTGTGTGCACTTTGCAAGCCAGGGTCTGTACTCTGCCAAAGATCGTTTATGGAAGTACAAGTAGCATCACTCTGTGACACTACTGTACAACCATGTGAGGACTGAGTGTTTCTGTAGTCCCAACAACTTCCACAGGGGGGCAAAAAACTTGATCGGGACAGCCTCACTAAAAAGGTGTATCTACATTCAGTCATGTAAGACAGAAACATGTTATATTTCTAACTCTACAGATTTAAACTTTCAAGCATTTTACACCAAGAAGCCCTTTTACCTGTTTCATAGCTTCAGCTATCCTGGAGCCAATCTGTTCCAGCGTCCATCCTCCACTACGTAACTGCAGTATCTGTAATCACACATTAATGATTTGATACTCTTCTGCACAGATTCACATAGCATAGACAACACTTGTACACAAACATAAACATACAGATAGTTGACAGTAATTCTGTGAACATACTGCACATGTTTTGCATCCATCTCAACTATTTTCCTATTCAAAGCACACACACTTATAAATAAAGAGGCAGACAGATACCTGGGAGGCAGAGGGATCTGGCAGCTCCTTTTCTTCCAGAGGCCAGTCTAGTGAGGCAGGCAGGAGGGCTGGATATGGTTGAGGGACGGGATCACAGTTTGGCAGAGCTACCGTCAGAGGAGGACTGCTGCTCCCATAGAGGAGAGTTGCCACTGAGCTAAAAAACACACAATCAGACATACTTCACTCACAAGTCCTTTTTATGTAGTATGTTTTGATGTGTTACTCTGGAGGCACCACAAGCTGACTCCTCTCTCACTTGGCTTTAAATCAGTATTCTTTGCTTCTGCGTCTGCTGCAGTATTGAAGATCATTCTGAGGAACTTCAAACTCAAGTGGATCACAGCCATGGTGCTACTATGTACACACAAAGTACCCCCATCAAGGAATGTGTACTGACCTGAGGCCCTGTGTTTCAGGTGGAAGGTAGTAGGTTGGCAGCAGGTGAGCAGGGGGAACACTTGGGTACTCGTGAGCACAGTCAGTCCTCTGAGGCCACAACATCCTCTGTATGTCCTAAAGCAAAAACACACTTTGCTCATTCTCCAAAACAACTGCATGGTTGAATATTCTTGTTATCAAATTGAAATTGAAATTTATGTCAGCAAATAATTACACAAAAAAACAACAAAAATGAAAATGACTCCCATAAAACAGAGAAGTAGAAATCTATGCAAGATCAGAAAGATTATTTTTAAAGACCAAAAAGGTGTAGACTGGAACAACAGTCTACACCTTTTACAAAACACTAGTTGATGTCAAAAGTAACGTCAAACAAATGTTAACACTATTCCTACTACTAATGCTGATGTGCCAATCTGATCATACATTTGTATGTTTGTCCATTAAATTATAGGGTATAAAGGTAAGCCAATTGGACATTGCAGACTATTAATCAGGGTTTGGTACAGTTCATATTTGAACCGACAACTGTACCTAAAATTTGGTACCAGTACTCAACAGTAACCTTTTTCATAACTTGACTCTCTCTGTAATAACAAACATGTATTTTCAGTTTTAAAACTTTAGTCCAAACTTCTCAATTTCAACATTATTTATTTACAGCATTTTGTTAGTTATTTTGATCATTTTGCATCCCACACAAAATAAAACCCTACCCTCCTTCTCCCCTTCCAAGCCTGCTTCTACAACCTCCAGCCTGACAGTCTGTCACCAGGGCAGAGTGTGAAAACACCACTGTGTGTCTGAAGAAGCAGTTAATTCTAGTTAAGTTATATTTGGCGTCAACCTTGTGTTCTTCCTGTATTGTCCAAAAAACAGACTTGAAGCATTAACGCTTTTGGTCTCAGTTATGACCGTGAGAGGTGGCTGAGATGCGAGCCTGCACGCAGCCAGTGCAGACAGCTGCATAGATTAAAATGCGAGTGTATCTGTTGTGTGGGGCGCGCAAATAAAAAACACACCTGACATGCTTGCGGTCTAAAGTCGGACTGAGTTGTCCAGGTCGGCTTTTCATTTCGCAATACAAATATTGAAGCGAGTAAAAGCGGACACTTGCTACTGCTTTTGGCTGACCCTTACCCCAACTCTTTGATTAAACAGGCTGCAGGGGTGATGTCGTCTCCTCAGAGCCTCTTTCCCTCTATACTCCTTTAACGCAGATGCACTCTCAACTGCCAAAATTTGGCACCAATGGACTTAATGTGAATTGGTACTCGGTAGGTCCAGCATAAATTGGTTGGTACTCTTAAAAGTACCAAGTTCAGTACCCAACTCTATTAATCAGTCCCTCCAGGAATTTCTTATGATGTAGATTGCAATAAGCCATTTTAACCACTAAACTTTTTCCCAAATATTTTTCATCCTCACATTTATATGCAAGACATAATGTGATCCAGCATTTTTTCTACAGTAGCATAACTTTGTTTGGCAGGTCCAGTGAGGCCTCTGAATTCTGCTGACTGTGCATTACCGTTGCAGATGTATCATTTGTCCTTTTGGTTTTAATGGGATGGTGTACTCTGCTGTAAATTCAATCAATCAAATGTAGTTCTCTGTCTTGCCTGCGTGTAATCCTGATGGCTGCCCCAGAGGGCAGCAGCAGGGTCCTGGTCTCCAGACACAGAGGGATGGAGCTGGGGGCTGGCTGCTGTCTGGTTTGAGTTACGCTCTGACACAAGTGCCACGCTGGATGCCACTGATACCTCCTCCCCAAACTATGAACAAAGAGGGAAACAAAAACAGAGACAGAAATTGAAGGAATATTTTTTACGTGTAATGTTCCCCTATTTTCATTGCTAAAATATCCACTGAAACTAAAAACAGGGTCTTTCCATAATGAAATGGAAATTCTGCATTGTGGTCTCCCTTAAAATTTTTTTATGCAGGAAAAAAAAACATACAAAAACCACCAAGTACGACATAACATTGCAAAGACTCACTTGGACATAGTGGACATGCTCAAACAGATCGCCACGGTGATAACGCACAGGCAAGTCAAAGGGACAGTAGAGGCTGCGCTGCTGCTGACCCAGCCGACACATCTGATGGTTTCCTGGAGGACATATAAAACACAATGCTCAGGTGCTGCTCTGAACTGCCAAATCGAGGCATGTGCATGTACAGCAGCAATATGCACGAACATCAAAGCTAGATTAATGTGACATCTTTTCAAACAACTCACACAGAATGCTTGCTTACTTTTGCCGCTCATTTGTTACAAACAATCACATTGATCTCGACTTTACAGCTTTGCTACTTCTGTTCTGTGAAGTCAATGGTTAGCTTTACCTTTCTCAAATGTATGTAGTAAAAACACGCTAAATCGCAGCCAGCTTGATCAGCTTAAGTAATTAGCTTTCCTTCAGTTAAGAAAATAATATACTCCTCTACAGAAAAATCCAAAAAGTAATACATGCCTTACAGACTTCATGATTGTTTTAAGTGTTCTCAGTTCTATGTGCATGGCATCTTACCAAGTTGGGCTTCCTTGGCCATCTGGGTCTCATGGATAATGTTGCGCAGGATCTGCTCCTCCTGCAGCAGCTTGTGTTTGTCCAGTGCCTCCTGCTGGCGAAGGTAGTGGTCATGCTGCTTCTGGTACTCCTTCAGTTCATTCAGGGTCCGCTGCAGGGATCTGAAAACATAGTAAAATGAGGAAGGGAAATACAGGATGGGAAACAAAGCCTATCACATGATCATCCTGCAACCACATGACCTACACTATGTTAAAGCCTTGGTATCCACACAAAATCCACTCTGCATTCACGAGCAAAACACTGGCTCTCTGCCAGCTCCAGGGACTTTTCTTTTACTTACATACTCTGACTGCCCCATGGAGAGGTCTAAGTGCAAGGAAAATTTCCCTACAGGGACAAGTGCTTGGGTTTTACAGTTATCACTAAAATCCCCCATACTGATACTGATACTCTTACATTTTTATGAAATTCTAGACCAACAAATGTTGTTCAAACAGAAATATGGTGGACAGTCCCAGGTACTCAAACAGCTTAACAGCTTGAAAGCCCATTTTTAAGGAATACTTATATAAATTAAGTTCTACCAGTCATTTTCCATGGAACTTTTAAACTTTCCCAAAAAGAGAAAGCAGGGGAAAAAGCTTCTCAGATAACCCTACCCAGGTTAAAACGCGGGGTATACTGCTATGCTGAAAGTTTGTTATTATTTCTGTGTCGCAGTTGCGCACAATAGGACATGTTTGAGAATGCCTGGATATAGTGAGGGTGATTATCTTACCCAACCACAGCACTTAAAGTGTGTATGTATGAGTGCTTGTCTACCTGTGCTGAGCTTCCAGGCGTTGCTCCAGCTTTTGCTGACAGAGCACAGCGTGTTTTCTCCTCAGGGCCTGCTCGAAGCCTGGCTGGGCCTGCAGTGCCTGCTCGTAACACAGCACTGAGTGGTTGTATTCCCCAAGCATCTGGTCAGACAGCGATACAAGAGGAGACAAACAGACCATGGATACAGCAGAGGTCAAACAGTGATTTGTTCCATGTACCAATCACACTGAAACAAAAGTAGAACTAAACAGATTAAGTTCAGTGTATATACAGAGTAACACATGCTGGTATAAAGCGCTGGGGACACAAACTGCAGTGTGAGTTCAGTAAGAAGAAGCTGATTTAATTAAGTCCCTATACAGATATAAACATATTGTTATTTATAGTATAAACACTATACCTTTACATTCAGAAGATAGTATCTTCTCTAAATATCAAACAGTAAGAAATGAAATTGCTGACAGCTAAATTTTGTCTCATTCTTGTTATGGGAATACTGAAACTGAACTACAGATGGTGAGATAGCAAAAGTTTTTATCAGTATGTTTGCCACCACTTTACACATCACCCTCCTGTGAGCTGCTGTAGCAATCACAGGACAGAAAGAACAGGAATGAAAGCTAAGTTTACTAGAGTTAAGTTAGATATGCTTTAATTAGCTATATATCTCCTCCCAAACACTTAAAAGTTTCCACTGATAGGTTAGAACAGGTGGGCAGTGAAAAAGGGGAAACTTAAAGCATTACTCTATTTGTCCAACGCACATTGCTCCACCAATATATCAAATTATATTAAATTAATTAAAGTTCACTGGTTATTTTTACTTTCAAATAGTTATCTATGGTAGAGTAGAGAAGTCTGTAAACTGTCTTGTTTTATACGCTTTCACTTTAAACATGGTAGGGTCCTACCCCACAAAGAATCATGTGAGTCGAATCAGATTTGGCTGTTCAATACCAATATTTGACTATTTGTTCCCTTATTTCCATATAGAGTTTAAGAGTTTGAACGGAATTCAGTGGGACATTCAGTGTGACAATGACATTCATGTAACACAGTAAACAAGCTAACTACGCTAATGAAGGATCAGGAAGAGCAACAACATTTTTGTCGACACTGGATATCAAACAAAAGCCAGAGACTGTATCGTATTGAGTTGTCGGGAGCTGTAAATTCAACACTTCTAAGCAGGAGGCAGAAGATAATGTTGTCTCAGAGCCTGATGTGGCAAAGCTCTTCATCCTCTGGGCTGCTGTCTCTTGGTCTGAAGCTGCCGTCACAGAGGAACAGCTTGAAAGCAAGAAGCACTCCCTCTAGAGCTACATGTAGGGACCAAACCGTCCTCAGAAGCTGCCATAAATACGACAGCTGAACTGAGTCAGGTCGACTGAAGGGTCTTAGATTGATAATTTAAATCTCTGACTTTCAGGGGGAAGCCCTAAAATACAGGCACACGTAGTAATGAGTTTCTGCAAGGGAGTGTGCTGACAAATTGCGGAAGCAGCTGTGGTCCTATTAACAAAACAGTTACTACACACTAAATGGTTAACCACATGGTAAGCCTGTGGTCTAAATACACGTGTCAACTAGAGTGGATTTTTTTTCTTTGACTTACAGCATAAATGTTGCCTAAGGTGTAGTGGCTGGTGAAGAGGTCTGAGGTAAGGTCCAGGGCAGCGTGGGCAAGAATAGCAGCATCTGCTGAGAAATGGGCACGGTGCAGGATGTTGGCCATGTTGACCAGGGCTACATCCTTGTGCTGCCTACAAGTACAACACACACACACACACACAGCATGAGAATGTGAACACCTGTGAGCATACAATAAATAACATACAATCCTCTGAGCAGCCTGACAGTACCTTGGGGAGAAATGCAGAGCACGCACCACACAGTCCACTGCCTTTTGAGGCTCGTTCTTCATGCGCCAATAAAATGACGCCATGTTGTACAGCACCCAGGATGATGAGTTCTGGAACGCACAATCATAAACAAGTGCACATGCACATTTTTTTTAATACTTCCAAGGAATCACTGCTAACAGTTAGGCCTCTGGGGAATCTTTGTTTATCCCAACACAACACAGTGCTGCATTAAACAATGGATCTTTGTCACATGTCTATTTGGGCTGACTCTGAATGGGTCTGGGCTTGTCCCAGCAGTGACTGTTGCTTTAATATCTGGTGTCATTAACCCATCTTCAAAACCACACAGATTTTCTGATGCTAAGTGAGAAGGAGGCAGTCAAATGAATATGTACACAAGACCCTAAAAATACAGGCCTGCTTCCCGTTAGCAGACATTATATATTTTCCATGCAAAGGGGAAAACAAAGATCTTGAATATTTTCTAAAGTTTAGTGAAGCTGAGTTGCACAGGTAGACCTTACCCTCTGTAACCCTTGATGGATGCGATGGCCCACCTCATCTACACTACGGCCCAGCTTATGAGACAATGAACTAAAAATGGGATCCTCCTTTGAAAGCAACGGGGAGGTCAAGTTTGCCCGCTCCTGCACACCCTGGAACAGACAGAAGGGAAGAGTCAATTACTTGGAATTTTGGCATGTGATCAATCAAACAAAAAGGCTACATCTCTGTTGTGTGCACAATACGCACTGCACAAATGATCTCACCCTTGACAGCGTGGCTAACTGCAATTATCAGGTGTTTTACAACTAGGTACACAGCATGCCAACTCACAAAGCACACACAATAAATGTCTTAGCAAAAAATTATGACCAACTGGTGACTGCCCACTGGACTCTCAACCTGATAAAGCAAGTTAAGACAATAAATGGGTGACTAAATGAAAAGTGGCGTAGTGATCTGGGTTTTCCACTTTGACCGCAACAAAATAGCAACTTTATTTATTATTACTTGCCCACAAAAACACCACTGCCCTTAAATCTTTTCTCTAGGGCCTCATTTACAAAGCTGCTGTTGGCCTTGATTGCAAACTCAAGACACAATCGTGTTGTTTTGAGATCATGAGATTAAGTGATTTGCATATCTCCATTTTTTATTGCTAAAAGGGCTACAGAATATAAATGATCTGATGAAAGATTTGCATTTAAATATCATACAAACACCCTTGGTGATGAACTGCAACAACAGCTTAGCTTTTTGTACAGAGAGAAAACCAGCTTCCCTCTGAGCTCTTCTTCTTAGTCTTAGATTATCAGGATGTAATTTACTGGCATGAAACTGCCTCCACTCTGGGCCGTTAGTTTGTATTTCCAATTAAGCTCTTAGGGACATTACTGAAGACAATGACAATACTGCATTTTATTTGTTAAGGTTAGCTGGGCTTCCCTTTCTGGGAAACTCAAACATCAGTCTTCATGAATCTGCAAAGTCTTTGTCAGAAAATAGCCAGCCTCGGTTTCATCTTTGGTGCTCTTGAACTCTGTCCATGCTCAACTTGCTCTTGTGACTAGCTGATGCTTCAGTCACCATGCACCAGAACTGACTGAAATAAGACTGCTTTTGCTGTTAGCTGACTGTTTAATAGGAAACATTTGCAAAGCCACCAACAAGGCAAAACACTTAAATCCACACATCAATGCCATCTTTGATAATCATCCCATATCTGCCCATTTTCTGGTTGTATATTTTCCTCTCCTGTATGTCTCTGTTCTTCCATCTAAAGTGAACTGAAAGTGTGAAAAGAGCATTGCTGGAAAATGTCACCTCCACCAAACAGGGTGCTTATATTTGATATATAAAAATGGTTGAAAATGTATTCAAACAATAACTGTTATGTTAAGCACCCATGAATAAAGAGTTTGTATTCAACATAAATCTGAGGATGGAGAGTACCTAAACACAAAGTAACAGCATAACTCCTCTCAAAAACAGAAGTTAAAGTTGGCTTACCAATTTCAACAAAATACTTATTGAGTGATGAAAGCAACTTAGATGGTTCTCATTCGTATGAGTCATTCCCATCTTGTTCCACTCAGAGCAAACTAATAACAAGTTTGGCCTCAACTCACCCTGAGATGTTGGAAAGCATGGATACTATAAGGTAGATCAAACACTTTCGCACAGTCAGGCTTTTCTAGATCTGGGGGCAGGGCTGACCGGGAATCCACATAATCTTCAGGGCTATGGGAGAAGAGCAGAAAAATCACTTTAAGATGACAATTTAATCATAATTACAGAGAGACACTTAACAGATGCCTTAACCACTTTACAAAAACACTGTAGAGATAACAAGAATGTTGGCAATGATTCGTTTTATTGAGAGAGTTTACCTGATATCTTTGCTTTCCAAGGAGATATAAGTACCATCATACAGGTCCAGGTCTCCCAGGGGTACCTTAGCCATTACACAGTCTGCATCCTCTTTATAGTGTCTCTGCTCCAGCCCTGTGTCTCTGTCCTCATTCTCCTCAATATGAATCTTCTGCGCCACAAGCTGCTTCTGCACAACAATGACCAGTGAGAACTAGTAAGCACAAGAAATGGATGGTTTCTTGTGTGAATAAGGTGGTGATAGAAGGTACCTGTGTTCCAAATATGACTGGGAGATAATGGAGAAAATTAAATATCACAATATTTTTTACCTACATTACCACTACTAAGTGGGTAAAGCCAAATAATAGAGAGCTTGGGCAGCCTATTAAGTTCAGAAAATTACATCACTATACTGCAGTGGTTTTCAAACTTTTTGTGCCCAAGGCACACCAAAGGGCAAACCAAAATCTCAAGGCACAGCTGTATTTATATCTGCGCACACTAGCTTCTATAACATGTGTTATCACTCTTATTACGACATAAGACAATAAACATAAGAAACAAATAAGACAGTTAGCTTTCTTGATACGGCCTCCTGACAGTTTTTTTTCCTCTTTTCTTTCAGTGGTAGGTTGTCTTCACTTGTGCTTTGCTGTAATTTGCTCCATACGATAAAATAATACATTGTCACACTCATAGCTTTCTCCTTTTAAATGTTATAATACCTCAAACTGGCTGCCAATTAGGGCTTTTGATGTGTCACACATTTATAATTCCCATGCGCAAACGGCGACAAATAGGTTCCCCATGACGGTTTTTAAATTACGTTTTAAGTTTGCCACTTTATTTGGAAATGTGTGTGCACAACATACTGTCAATTTAAATGTACTGATAGCTTTTTGAATAGCCCAGTTGAATATTGCAATAATAATGTGTGGTTATCACAAAATCCCACTAAACACCTGGATTGACATTGAGGCACACCATTTGAGAACCACTACTTTACTGTAATGCAGCCCTTCAACACCAGGTAAAGACAACACTTACAAGATTGCAAGATATATCTAAAATCTAAGATGATATACTGCCAAGCCATTGTTGCAGTTAATAGAGAATGGTCTCTTTAACCCCTACAGAGCTGAGATACTGTAATCTCCTTTCTGCACACATTTATCTTAAGACAACAACCTCTGTTGTTAAGACATTAACCAATATCAACAGGATGAGAACACAAAGGGTAACACAGTGACAAAGTGAAGCTCACACACCTCCAGCTTCTTGAGGTAGTTAACACGAGTCTCTTGCCTCATGAAGATCACAACGTCATGTGGATGCTTCAGATTCAAAGGTGAATCAACCTGAAACAAAAAACATGAACAGTGCGGTAAGGACTGGCATAGAGTAAACATAATCATGTCAGTCCCAGTGAGTGTGACCAGCAGATTAATCTAAGAATATGACGTTTATTCAAGTTTTACTGAGTCATATTGAAAACAGTCAATTCAACTCTACTTTCAGATGGGGATATTGCAAACTCAGCCAATTAGAGCCCCAACGCCTGTCACATAAACATCAACACGGTCTGCCTCTCTAAATGAGGACAGCTGTTTACAAGCAGCTGCCACCAGCAAACACTAACGTAATGTCTCGCATAACAAATGAGCCGTGTCCAACGCGGATGTTGACACAGGCCTGTAATATACTGGTCATCTTGACCTCAAACACCTAACGATAACGTCTGGTTTAAGGTAAGTTAGCTAGTGTGAGCTAACCGACTTAGCTAAACAAAATATTATTTTGTTACTTCCTCGCGGTGTGTAACGTTACCGGAGCTGGCAAACGCGTTGTGATATGGTCAAATTAACCACTAAAATTACGTTAACGAACCACATAACAAAAACGTTAACGTTAATGCTAACGAATATAGCTTTACAAGCTAGCCACCTATCGCTAGCAGGTCAATGAGCAAGCGTTAACTGTCATACTTGTTGTTGAATTTTTCCATCCTCCGTGACAACCCAGTGGGTCGTAGCTCCTCCGGAGTCCACTATAAGTATGCAAAGAAGGATGAAAATCTTCCCCTGAAATGACGTTTTTCGCGAATAGTTGACACGACAGGGCAAAGACTCAGGACAGATTTTCCTGAGGTCCGCCATTTTTCTGTCTCATTTTGCTCTGTGGCAACAGTGCGCAGCCTCCGGCCACGCGGCGGCGCTCGCGGCCGCAGCACCCGCACTTGGTAAAACAAAAAAACTCCACAGGTCATCACTGATGACGTCGGGAAAAGAAAACAGGAAATTCAGTAGAAACGAAAACTTCGAGGCGTTTTCAAGGCAAAGGTGGGTGTTATATAAGATTAATATCTGCTTTCACAGACATGGTACTTTAATGCTGTTGTCGCCGAAGAGGACGTGTGTTTGCTCTCCCCGCTTTTTTGGTCAGTATCCTTTCTTTTAATCGCTTTTTAGCACAGAGCAGATTCAAAGTTGCAGTTCCGCATCCAGGGGCATGACCACTGCATCAAGTGACAACACTGCCAGCACTAATTATCGTATGCAAACAAGAATGTATCTGTTATGAAATACTCCACGATGGAGTGTCAGTGTGAGCCAAGGTGCTACTTTAGTCAGCACTTTGTTGAGTCATGCTTATTATGGAAGCTATTTACTTAAAAGTTGGTTTCCATTGTAGGCTAGGTGGAGCTTTACCCAGTGTTAGCAGGGGTTTACAGCAACAGTGACTAGCTAGTAAAAGATAAAGGGGAGTTGTCAAGACTTCAATCACAATTTCAACATCTCCACTCTATATTTTACAGTCTAAAGTCACTGGATTACAGTGTGAGTGGTACATTATATGGTTATATGGTTTCTACACAGAGCTGTAATTGTGTTGATATTACAAATTGTATTAAGCCACAAATCCTCAGTATATTATTTCATATAATACTACTATTACTACTACTACTAATAATGATAATAATAATAATAATGATAATAATAACAATACTGCATTTTATTTGTAAAGCATTTTTCTAGTCTCAAAATGAAACAAAAAACAAAAAAAGTAGGAGACATCAATGAAAATAATTGAAAAGGAGGTATCAAAAATATCATCCAACTCAAGTTGAAAGTATATATAATACAGTTAAATACAGTTAGCTATTTAGATGATAGGAATAAGCAATGGTGACCTCATAAAAACCAAAACAGAAACTCTAAGATGTCATAAGACGTCGCCTCACTGAGACTTGAAACAAATGTTAACAACCTGAAAGCATCTTCTGACCATTTAGATCGAATGATTAACCATTATTTAAAAAAAAACTAATCTACTGATTATTCAATAATGTACTATTGTGTGCATACTATTGCAGTATATTATTATATGATGGAGAATGATAACACCTCTAGCTGTTGAAGGTCTAGTATTTTTTCTCCAAGTTATTTCTTTTTATCTTCTTTTTTTTGTCTTTGAAAACAGGGTAGGAAGTTGAAAATATATTCAGTTGATGGTAGGAAGTTAAAAGGATAGATAGATAGATAGATAGATAGATAGATAGATAGATTTTATTGTTATTCAAATCCACCACATCAAGTGCACACAAGAGCGAAATTCAGTTGCACTGACTGTCTTAGTAAAATATGGATAAAACTAAACTTCAGCAGCAAAAGTGCTAGTGAAAATGATAGATATAAAAATAAATAAACATAAAAAAATGTACATATGCATAAACTAATATAAGTCCAGTAAGCTCAGACCAGAGATCAGTGAGAGTGTGAGAGGGGGTCGTTGACTGAGTTCAGTGTAAGTGGTTAATTTGTAAGAGGGTTATGGAGTTCAAACGTCCGATGGCTTGAGGGATGACACTATTTATAAAAAGATGGTAAGCAAGGTGCGACTGGTCTTTTAGAATCCTTTGTCTCTTTTTGTTGGAGCCTATGGTTTAAATTTTAGCAAAGGATAGTAGCCCCTGGCTTGTGGTTTTTTAAGTTTTGATGCAGCTCACACCACTTTGTCCAGCTGTTTCTTTGGGCTTAGGTGTTTCTGTTCCACACAATTATTGCAAAGTATGGATACCCTTGAGACCAGCATAGTAGTCGCATCATACCATCCCGTGATATAAAACATTTTCGGCTGTCTAGATTAAAATAGTCTTTGCTACGCCTTATTCAATACTGTTGAAGTATTGACCTCTCACTTTAAGAGTGGAAATAACTCAGTGCCAACTTGGGAAAAAGGAATATGTACATACAATATAATGCTTTATTTATTTTTCCACATTCACCCTTCGATTGCTCATTTTTGTCCCACTCTCCACAGATGGCTTGCTTTGACAGTAATAAGGGGAGTTTGGAGGAGGACAGCTATGAAGGAGCTGTTGGGGGAGAGCTGTCAGGCTGTGCTTTGGCAATGCTGGAAAAAGAATCCCTTCTCAGCCCTTCAGAGAGCCCTGGCACCTTCATGAGCAGCACCTCTGCTAGTCTTCAGGCCCCTGCCCCCCTTCAAGGCTATGATGTGGAGTTTGACCCACCCCTAGAGAGTAAATATGAGTGCCCTATCTGCCTTATGGCTTTGAGGAATGCCATTCAAACACCTTGTGGTCACCGTTTCTGCAAGAACTGCATTGAGAAATCAATTCGGTATGTATGCTCTTGTGTAGCTCTTTAAAAATAAATGTGCTCTAGGTACAGTGTCTAACTGATGCAGCATTTTTACTGACACTGGCTGTCCTGCAGAAATATAAAGCCCCATACAGAACCTGATATTCTCAATGCACTGCCTAAATTATTACTGTTCTTCCTCTTGCAAAACAGTGATACAGGACAGAGATGCCCTGTGGACAATGAAAGGCTGTCAGAAGACCAGTTGTTTCCTGATAACTTTGCCAAACGGGAGATACTCTCACTAACTGTTCGCTGTCCAAACTCTGACTGTGCTGAGAAAATGGAGCTCCGACATTTGGAGGTGAGAAATTTAAAAGTGACAAGCATCTCTGCTTTCCAATGCAGCTCAACTTACAACACAGAAACAAGATATTTAAGCTGAAAATCCAGAATTTAAAATAACATCAGGTTGAATAGTAAGATATGAATTATTTTCATATAATTTTAATTACTTAGATGTGTTTATTATACACCATATAAACCATAAATAATCAATGTACTTTAAAGTAACAAGTCACCCTTAAATCATAAATACACATTTCACCTCTTCCCTGAAGTGCCATTTATCAATCAAGATTGTTTTGTTGTGAGTTGCTGAGTGTTGCAGGTATGAGCCATAAAAATGTCTGACTTATCTCCAGTGTAATGGCACTAGATGGCACTTGTTGTGGCGTTCAAAGTGCCAAAAAAATACATGTGAGAAACGCAACATCAGTGTTCCTTTCCAGACATCGTGACCCAGTTATTCAAGATAATCCACAGACCTTGTTGTGAGCAGTTCCTTAAACCAAACTAACAACCGTATTACTGCACAGAAGAAAGCTCTCAGCACCGCTGAGCTAGCTAGCATTACAGCTCAGCTGAGGAGGAGGAGGCCATAAATGTCTACATCTTGCACTCCCATGAGCATGAGCCTCTCATCCAATGAGTAGATGCATGCTTCCTTCTGCGTAGTGATTCGATTGGCGGGTGTATTTGGTCGAAAGCAAATAGTTCCATCATGAAACTGCCCTTGACAAAATCTGTGGATTATCTTGCGTTACCAAGTCATGATTTCTGGAAAGAGACATTGCTGTTGAGTTTTTCAAATGTCTTTTTTTTTGCTGCTTCATGCACCACAAGCCGAGTGCCATCTAGTTCTATTATAGTTGAAAGAAGGCAGACATCTCTACGGCTGATATCTCCAACACTTGGCAACTCACAAAAACAATCTAGACTGATTATTAGCTCTCCGGGTAAGCGGAAAAATATTTGACTTTGGGGGTGAATGGTTCCCTTAACAAATGAACTGCCTCAATAAAATAAGGTAGTAAAAAAACTGGCAACAAGTAAGATACTGGCAGCTCAGCTTGCCTGTTCCCCTGTCAACAGCACCATAGTCAGCACAGACTCTTCCTGTTCCAACATTTCCTCACACTATGTGTCCTTGTTTTGGCATGTAAAAAAAATGTGTTAGGTGCCAAGTAAAGAATAACATCTTTCTCTGGTGTGGATGGTGAAATTATAGTATGTGAACCACTGCTGTCATACTACAGAAAAAACACATTAACCACATTGTTTCAATGTCTTATTTTTCTCCCAGAATCATTTGGCACAGTGTCAGTTCGCCACAGTGCCTTGCCCACAGTGCCAGCAGTCTGTGAGAATGAGCCACCTCGAGGAGCACACAACTGTTGAGTGCCAACGGAGACCTGTGTCATGTCCAGATTGTGTGGCACGCTTTGTTTATGAGGAGAGAGAGGTAATGTGGACTCACTTGTGTAATCGCTCCTCTTGCTTTTTTTTTCCCAGAATAGCTCTCATAGGAACATCAAACAGCTGTACTGTGTATCAGTGAGGATTTAGTCTTCTTACACTCTGGTTTGGTTGCTCCTTCAGCTTCATGAGCAGCAGTGTCCCTTTGCCAGTGTGAAGTGCCAGTACTGTGAGATGGATCTCATCAGAGACCAGGTGAGTTTTATAATGTCTGCCATGGAAAATGTTTTGTTAAAGTTGTGATTTGTTAATCATTAAAGGTAACTTCTGCCAACAAGAACTTCTCTTTTGTTTGAATAATGGGGAACCATTCCACACCCAGTCACAGCACATGTCACAGTTGGGTTGAAATCAGTGAGAGAAAAGAGTATGAGAAAAGAAATCCAACACATCTTCGTTACTTTTGTCTACAATTATGCATTAATAACTGACTTGTTTGATTGACTTGACTGATTTGAATAAATAGATATAAATGAAGCTAAACTGATGATGTCTTTGTTTCAGATGGAATCTCACTGTGATACGGATTGCCCAAAAGCACCCATTGCCTGTAACTTTAGCACCTTTGGATGTAAGGAAAGGGTAGGTGATCAAATTCAAATCTTCTACACGCTGTTAAGGGGAGACACCTCAGGTGAATAGGGCCAACCTTAACTAATCAATACCACTTTAGACACAAGAAACTTCACTAGTTGATTACTTACAATAAGACAATTATTTTTACATTTCAAGCTCTCTAAAATTGTATGTTTGAATATGGAAATGGAACATTGTCTAGTAAAAATGTGCTGAATTGCATACAATTCCAGAACAAAAACCTGAATATTGGATAAAAGCAGGTTCAAAATTTTTGTTTCAGTTTGTCAACATGTCAGAGACAACGTTTTTTTAAGGAGAGGATTTTGGATATCTCTTTTGATAGCTCTCTGTCAACTGTCAACAACCATAAAATATGAATTTTCGCCTTGATCAATCTTTGAGAACTTGCTTTGTTACACGACTTGTAGTCCCATCAGTTGCGCAGACCAGATGTAACAAATAAAAATTGCTTGCTTCTGCAGATGCAGCGCCACAACTTGGCTCAGCACATGCAGGAGTTCACACAGATGCACATGCGCTACATGGCTGAGTTCCTGCGAGGCCTTAGCCTCAATGGCACCACACCCAAATCCCTGTGGGCGCTAGGACCTTCGGTTTCCTCGGAGGATCAAGGAGCTGCGGCATCAGTTTCGGCCTGTAGCGGGCCCAGAGGAGGAGCTGCAAGCTGCAGCAGCAACTCTGCCCCGTCTCAGCCTAGTGAGGAGATGCAGAGGCTCAGGGAGATGGATGGACGATTAGTGAGGCAGGATCACCAGCTGCGTGAGCTCATCATCTTAAAAGAGACACAGGTAATGGATGTCCTTGAGTAGCTTCTAGTTTGTACATGTAATCACACAATCAATTTGTGATGCATCTCACCTGGCCACATGCCCCTGTCATGTCTTTGATTTTTTCATAAGCATCAGACAGTGCAGAAATGTAGTAAAAGCCATCACAAATTAACATGATTGAATGCAGAGCTAGTTGGTAGCTTTTAGAAGACAAAGACAAGTCTCAGTGGCACATTGGTTATACATAAAGTGATATCCCTATGTTTTGTACTGAAAGTTTTTTCTTATTAGGTTGTAGTCTTTTGGGGGAAAGTGTGAATAAGGAGAAGCGAAAGGAGATATAAAACTTGCTCTGTAGAAAAAGCAGCTTTTGTAAAAACGCATCATGTTTAAGCCATGCCTCTAATAGATAGAGTTTATATTGCTGTGCCTCCTTGCCGGTGACAGTCATAGCTAGAGGCTTAAAGTTCCCTGGTTGTCCATCTGTCCCATTCTTGTGAATGTGATGATTGCATTAAGAGAATTCTTCTATTTTGACACAAACTTCCTCTTGGTCACAAGGATGAACTGATTAGATTTAGAAGGTCAAGGCCACAGTGACCTTGCACCCACCTCTATCTTGTGACTGTGATATGTCATGAAGGCCTAAGACATTTGGCACAATTGTCTTTGTTGACTTCAGGATGAACTTACTAGATTTTGGTGGTCAAAGGTCATTGTGACATTTCAAAACATGATTTTGGCCTTTACTGAAGAATTCATCGGCTAATTATGACTAAAATTTACACAAATGTCTCATAGGGCAAAATGATGAAGTAATGACATTTTATATTCAAAAAGTAAAAGGTCAGCTTCGCTGTCATAATCTTCATTATCATCATAATCTTCTGCAAGATTTTTTCTTCTACTGCTTTTTTGGCAAGGCTGGTTTATATTTACAGTACATTTTGGCAACAAGGAAATTCAAAGTGCTTTACATAAAGCATCAAAAGCATGGAGACAAAGTGCAAAAGAAACACGACTAACACCATAGAAAATGATATTTTTCAACACCATGACTCGGGAACAGAAAGGGAGACATCTGGTCAGCTACTGAATTAGTGACACTAATACTGGCTGCTCACTGTGAAGCTGTGCTGGTTGTATGGATCTTCTGTGCTCAGGGGTTGATGATGTCAGTGAGGCATTCATGTTTTAGAATATGTTACATAGGCTGTAGATATGTCCTTGCAGCAGCATCAATATAAATTGTAACTGCAACTTTACTGATTAATGGAGGCATACAACCACAAGGCAGCAGTTCTAGTTCTGCAAAACAAGAGTTGTGTCTCCGTTTCTTTTCCAGATGGTTCCATTGTTTTGTCTCTACCTGTGTGAGCACACACATTTTAACTGTGTGTCTGCACAGGAGGCGTTTCAGCTGCAATTTTCACTCGTCCATCACCTGCTGGTCTTCTATTTTGATCAATACAGCTGTCTACGCAGGCTCTCGTTTTTCACTCACGCTGTACCCTTGTAAAAAGACAACACAAAACAAAGTTTTACGCTTCATGTCTATTTTATTCCATTTTACATGCGTAATTACGGTGATTGTGTTTTGGCTCTGAGTGCCACAACACAGGTGGCCCACACTCAGTGCTGCGTAACGCATCCTCTGTAGACAGATGGAGCACTGAAGCTGCTATTACTGCTCTGCTAACTTGCTGCTCACGCCGCCCCTCATGCAGACACATGTAAGCCTTTGTCATTTGAAACTATTGTCCCATCTCTTCCACAGGCCGGCCATCTTGCAGAGATCAGGCGTAGAGTGTCGATGCTGGAGGAGACAGTGAAGGAGCTGGAGGCCCAGCAAAGTCACGGTATCTTCATCTGGCGCCTCAGAGGTTTCTCCGCTCACCTGCGGAGCCAGGAAGCAGGCGTCCCAGTGGTTGAGCACAGCCCCGGCTTCTACACAGGCCGTCCAGGCTACAAGCTGTGCCTGCGCCTACACCTGCAGACCCCCAACGCCCCACGCTGCTCCAACTTCATCTCTCTCTTTGTTCACACCATGCAAGGAGCTTTTGATGGGCTGCTGACCTGGCCGTTCCAGGGCACCATCCGCCTGGCCATCCTTGACCAGGGCCCCGAGGGTCAGCACCACATGGAGGTGATGGAGACTAAACCCGACCTGCAAGCCTTCCAGAAGCCCACCATCCAGCGCAACCCTAAAGGATTCGGCTATGTCACCTTTCTGCACCTTCATCAGCTAAACCAAAGAGCCTTTATTAAAGATGACACTCTACTCATCCGCTGCGAGGTGACACCTCGTTTTGACAGTATGTTTCACCGCGATGGACCGACGGTGCAGCCTAGAGGACACGAGGCCTCAGTTTCAAGGGACTAAAGCCAAACTCATATCTATAGGATCATCATCATCATCATCATGCGGAAATGTCAGCAATTTTTAAATACTGCTCTGTTCATTTTAATTAATGGACAGCAGGAGTACAATTTATGCTCACACACATTTAAAAATTGGACACTGCAAGAATGCTGGTATTTATTTGTTGACCGACTTTTAAATGTTAGTGTGATTTTTGTTTTAATAAATATATATAGCACAATCCTTTTAATATATTTTGCAGTATATGTATTCACTCACAAGGTACTAACATTCAACAGGCTCCATAAGGTCAAATCTTGTCAATAGTTACTAATGTTTAATCAGCTCACCAGTTGAAGACGTGCAAGACTGAATAGAACTACATGACTACATGCTCTCTTGTTCTGGTTTTTGGAGACAGCACTGAATGTTGGAGATACCTTGTGAAGTTTTCCACCACTTGTTCATCATCCTAGTTCACTTCATCCTCTATTCGCACACACACAAAGATCCACATGTATGCATAGGGGCATGTAGGTGATGAGACACACATTCTCAATGACTGCAGAAGGTGGTAACAAAAATGAGTGCTGCATACAAGCTATAAAAATGATGAAAAAGGTGAACAGATGAAACTAATCCCCCAGAAACAGCACTTGGGTGCATGGCAGTCTTCTTGTAATGGCCACAGCTGGAAATCCAAAAACACATTCCTTGCCACCAAATCATATAAAAGAAATGGTGGTAAAATGATGAAGAAATGCCACAAACACAGAATACCTATGATCACAGTTTCAACAGCATCTTATTCATGTGTGCAGAGTCAGCTGGCTCTGCCAGACCAGGATGTTCAAGTCCAATAGATCCAAAAACATGGAAACCTGAGGAACTGTTGTCTTTGTATGCAGCAGGCGGAATGAATGGGATGCAATCTTG
>JAPZEB010000001.1:31665215-31680343 GCA_029783705.1 Chaetodon striatus
ACACAAAACATCTACAAATAGATGCAAAATGACCACAAAGAGACATAAACATATCATAAAGATATGCAAATAAACTGCAAAGAGACACAAAATAATTACAAAATCAAGCAAAACAACCACAAAGAGTCCCAAAACAACCACAAGGAAATACAAAATGACAAAGAAAAAGACACAACATCACCTTAAAGAGACACAAAGGACAACAAAGACACAAAACAACCACAATGAGACACAAAGGGACCACAAAGACTTGCAAAGAAACTGTAGAGGAACAAAATAACTACAAACAGGCAAAACAAGCACAAAGGGACACAAAATGACTACAAAGAGACTGAAATGACCAAAAAGAACACATATTTCCTCGAAGAGATCGAAATGACCACAATCAGATGCAAAAGATACTGCGATGAGAAAAAATAAACAAAACAAAAACAGGCAAAACAACCACACAGCGGCACAAAACAACCAGTAAGAGACACAAATTGACCAAAAAGGACAGAATTACCTCAAAAAGACACAAAACAACCACATAGCGATACAAAACGACCAAAAAGGGCACAGAATTATCTCAAAGAGATCCAAATGACCACAAAACAACACAAACAAACACAAAACCACTAAAAAAATATCACAAACTTATCCCAAAAGATACAAAGCAATGACAATTTGACCACAAAGAGACAAAAAACAAAAAGATGCGTAACAAGTTCAAAGAGATGCAAATCCAGCTTCTTGCTCCTTTGTAAGAGAGGTGGTTGGCACTTTGCATATCTGTGCCCAGGGGCCCACTGTCTCATGATTACGTGAAAAAGGTTCAGTGAAGTGAGGCTGAAGTCACTTTTCCAGATTTACCTGAGACTCCATGGATACCTGTCGTTTCTCCTGGTCCTTGAACCCCCCAACAATCCTCAGCAAGCTCTGAACCCTGGGTCACAAACAAGATATCAGTCAAAAATCACATTCAGTGCTGCAATCATCATTTTTTTCTACCACTAGGGGGCACAAGAGCTTTAAAACAAGCTGCAGTTTGGGCAAGTTGTGTCCAGCAGAGGTTATCAGAGCTTGTTTGCCAAGAAGATTACATGCTTTCATACCCCTACGATATGACTGATTTTTACAAAATTACAGAAATAATAATTACTTTGAGGAGGTGCTCTTGAGTCTCTCCTCACTGCTCTCCCAATGCTGGCGCTCCAGTTTGGCCAGATAGTTCTCCTTCTGCACAGTCTCCCATGTTATTAGCCTTTGGTCTAGCCCTGCCGGCAGCTCCCTCTCTGGCCACACACACACACACACACATAAGCACAGACACAAGGAGGCAGTCCAGTAACCAATTAACCAACAGGCAATTTCCATGGATACAGCAGGTGAAGGACAGAGATAAGCACACAGTTTGTTTTTTTAGTATTTAATTTAATTTGAATTCAGCTAGATAAGCCACAGTGAACTAATTTCAATATCTCTTTGAAATACAGTAGAGTAGTTTCTAATGGAAATATGATGGCATAATGCAGAAATAACCTTCATACCAAGATGCTCCTGCTTGGACACAGGCTGTTTGACCAGGCTGAGGAGGAGCTGAGAGAGATGGCTGATGATGATGAAGGGTGGGGCCAGTGCTGGACGACTGTGGTATTCTACAATCAGGTTGTATCTCTGGAACTTCCAAAAGATGTCTGTGTTACCCTGCACCACCTGGAATGTGTAGCTGCAAATGAGAGGTGAAAAAAAGAACATAGATCAGTTTATTTTTTTGATTTTATAACGTACAAAGAAGTCAGTGGCATATGTTGACTCATATCGTCAGACAGACAAACAGATGGAGGGTTTTCTGGATTTCCAGCCTCTGACCTGAACATGGCAATGAGCAGATTTAGCAGCAGGACATTGGTGACAAGAAGGAAGATAACCAGCAGCAGGATGACCAGCCAGTTGGCGTAGATGTTGGGACATGGCGGCCGTAGGCCCATGATAATCTCCTCTGAGTCATCGGTGCAGTTAATTTCAGGCATGCGAGCAGCTGTGCTCCGTTTCATGAAAGAACAAGAAAATTAGATGAGAAGACATAACATTCAGGCCAACGGGAAGCTTCCCTAATCACATAAATGATTAAAATATAATATTAAACATGATAATAAACTGTCAGAGGGCACATTTTAATGGATAAACACACATTTAAAAGCTGCATCTTCTTTGTACTGAATAAATACATACATTTGCATCTACTGTAATTTACCATCTATTTCTTCCAAGGGGATCTGGCCAAAAATGTGCAGGTAGGGGCGATACAGGGCTCTCCGAAACACCCAGTCAATTCTTGGATCATTGGGGTGCAGAAGAGCCTGAGTTGCAACACCGTACGCAATCATCCACACACTCAGGAAAAAAAGGAAGAAGAAAACGTCCTTCATCTGTAAAGGAGACACAGACATGTTTTCATCTCCCTAATAGACTACACAAGGTCTACACTGGCTTCATCTATGACCATGAACATCACATAATGATTATAATAAGTATATTGGTGACGTTTTGTGCACCATTCTTTCCACGATGATGATCTTGGGGCCCAGCTGCTTATGAATGGCAAAGATGTGGATGAGACGCAGAGTGAAAACCATGAAGTCTATCGCCAGAACTGTCCTTCCTGCCTCATACGTGTTGCCCGCCATCCTGCAGAATCAAAGACAGCAGACATTAGCTACTGTGTGGTTTATTCAGTTCTACCAATTCATTAATAATTCACTGATTCATGTATTGTAATGCTCTCATGGAGACCATCATAACAACAAATCTGGAGCCTCCACACTAATGAAGTTAATTTGTTAACTTAGGTTTGGGAGCAGGGCCACAGGTTTGGGAGCAGGGCCACTCCTCAACTACACCTCTGATTACCTGCTAAGCCTGCTTATACCTGGTTAACCCATCCTGCTCTGTTTGTCTCAGATTTCTTGACCCACCCTCCCTTCATCCATCAGTCTCCCTACCTCATACTTACCAATGTCCCTTCCTCCTCTCCTCCCTTCTAACCTCATCTCTTCATATTCAATCTGGTGCATACCTCTCCCATGTCTCATTCTGGGTACCGTCTGGTGAGCCTGTAATCAGCTTGGGTGGAAAACTGCCTGAGACTGAACCCCCACACTGAGTCTCCCTCTGCCTGATCTTCAATTCATCCTCTCACCTTAACAGAAGACATCCCTTTTCCATCTTCACCCCTCACTTATATCCATTCACCAGTCCTCAACAACTAACACCTCCTGATTTACAATCAAACATTGTAATTTCAGGACAACAACATATTGTCCTTGCTAGTGAATTGCATTATGTTTCAATGGTGTCATCAATCTCATTTTATGTCAGTTACCTGCATGAAACCCCAACAACAAAAAGTGAGATGGCAACCATGTCACACTTGTTCCAGTTGTCCTCTACATAGAGTTTGAACTTCTTCAAGATGTTCATTTCTTCGTCGGTGAAGAAGCTCTGTGTCATAAAAGATAGTTTATTCATTACTGTATGACATAATTATTCGTAAACTGTACAAAAATCTAAAAAAGAGAGAGGCCATAGTCTTATGTGTATCCTTGATATATTTTTTGAGGATATAGGGAATCTTTTGGGTATGGATGGCTTACTGAACGGGCCTTTACCGTGGAAATTTAACTCAATTAACACTGACCAAAAAGGCTACAGATAGACACAAAGTAGCTGCAAAAAGACACAAAATGACTACAAAAAAAGGGCAAAACAACCTCAAAGAAGAAGAAGAAACACAAAACTACAAAAAGATGCACAATGACTACAAAGACATGCAAAATAAACAACAACAAGGGATTCAAAACCACCACAAACACTGAGTCTTGCAGCTATGTAGGAGAGGTGGCGGGTCCTTTTGCATATCTGTGCCAGGGGCCCATTGTCTCATAACACGCCCATGATTTAGCGCTATGGGACTGAAATACAAATTAAATTTAAAAGTCTGTTTCTACATTTAGGTCATGTGTTACTGTTAAGTACCTTTTTTATGTAAATGTATTCACACACACACTACTAGCTCTAGTTGTTTATAGGTAAATGAACTTTAATAAACCTTGTCAGCCTTTTTAAACCAGTAATATCTTTTTAACATGCCCTCTGCCAGGTCACACACTGGAGCCCCATTTAGAAACACCTGCGGGGCCAAAAGGGAGCTAGCAGGTACACAGGCCTGCTGCCTGTAAATGTCCCTTGCACTTAGAGTGGTTGAGCTGTCTCCGGTGGTTTGAACAGGGCACCTGTAAGTGCATAAAGAACCAGTGCCTGGTCCCTTGGTGGCACAGTTGGGTTTTGGAAACAAGCTGAGGGAAGTATGCTGTTTTTATAAAGTATCAGACTGGTGTGTAAGCCCAGACTGCCCCACCACACAGGCCAACATGACAACTCAATACTTTCAACCATAACTAACTAACTGGCATCAAACGCATGGCCAGGATGGTGGACTGATAAGGAACCAAATCACAATATTTGCATGTTTAACCATGCAGCGTCCATTTGGGATCACTTAGCCCTGTCAAAGTACTGCAAGATACTGCAAGATACAGCTGTAAAATGTCCTCATACCTAAATGACAGTTTGCCATGACATGATCATGCTTTGGGTTCAAATAAGTACCTTTGTTTTAAACAGAAGTTAACTTAAAGCAAACCTTATGTACATGATGTTAGTTAGGTATGTTGCGTTGATTAACTTGAGTCATGTTAAGACTTTTGTGGTGCGTTCCATTACCCATACTTCCATAGTATGCCAGAAATACATATTAGTATCTCCCAGTATGTAGTCAGTGCATACAATATATATATCAAATGCAGTATGCCCAAATTACCAAGATGTTCTACTGCAGTGGTTCCCAACTGGTCCAGCCACGGGGTCCATATTTCTTCTTAGTCATCAATTCAAGGTTCAGAGTCATACTTGTGTTTGGTCATGTCATCGAGCTAGTTTGCTGTCACTGTTAAGTAGCTATCCCTTATTCACTCACTCTACAGCAGGAAACAGTACTTCAACATTAAAGCTCTGCGCCAGAAATTCACTGTACTTCAGAACAAAGTGTGTTTTTTACAAACTTGACACATTCTCAAGTCACTTGCGGTCCATTCAGAGTGGACCTGCGACCCACCTTTGGACCACAACCCACCAGTTGGGAACCACTGTTCTACTGCATTCAGTCTCATTTTGCAGCGTGCAAGACAGCATGCTTTTCCAGCTATTCTGAACCACAGCCCACTTCCCAGTGAAATATTCATCACATTGACTAAGCTTCAGACAGATGGCAGCTCATTAACAGCCGACAGACGCTGCAATGACTATAATCAATCAATCCGTCAATCAATCAGTTGTTGAATCAGTTTTAACTTAAAAATGAAAACTTCTTGTTGGAGCCTGAATTTGTATTTAACCTCCATTATTTTTTGGCTGCACGTGTTCTTTTGGTCACTCCCACTTCCTGTAGTTGTAATTGGCACAGGGGTGTGGTCTCACATTATTTTATTTGTTCATCCACTGCTGTGGTGGCTTTTAGACAAAGAGGGTGAGTTTTTGGCTCCGATATTTTCCGTTGACCGTGATCACATCACGTAATATCACAAGACATAATATTTCATTTAATCTCATTTTGCTTTGCTTTAGTTATCTTAGTTGTTTGTTTAATAATTAATCAAAATGCATCTTTGAACTTCAGCATGGATTTTATTGAATGAGTCACAGTTACGAGCCTACTCAACCTCTTACTACTTACAAGTAACAACAGCAGAGCTCTCCGGATTGACCTCCACCTCTGGCTAGCTCAGCAAATTTGTTGTCTCTCCAAGGTAAAATTAATGATAAAAGACATAAAAGATCTGCTGCGTTTCAAAACACATACCTTTTCCTTTTTACATTGAATTTTGCATTACTGATTGAAATGAATATATGAGCAAGAATGTCAAGTTCGAGGCACAATGTTATGGTGAAGTAGTGTATCCTGATTGTATGCCTACTCCATGGAACAGTTCTCACTTTGTAAGGGCAGCTGCAGTACATACTGAAATATAATAGAAAGTATGCTGTCTTCTGGGTGAAAGTCTTAATTGATCTTTTCACTATGCCACTTAACTTCCTCCTTTGCTTTCATCATAAGTACTACGGCCACTACAGATTGCTGACTAACAATAAATATAAACAGGGGTCGTAATAAGCCGCTTGCACAGATGACCTATACAGCCGTTTTGATACAGTTCTTTTGATCACTACTATCACAGCCGCTAAAAGTACATCTACCAAATATTTTCAGCTCAGATGTGTTCAGTTTCAAGACAAAATATTTTAATAAAAGCAGCAGGGGTCTGATCTTCCTCAGCTATTTATTTGCAGCTCTGCTGATGGTGTCTGACCTTTTCAGGGCTTACACGTTTTACAAATAGAGCTGGAAGTTTCTGTAAACTAGGCATAATGTGTAGAGCTAAAGGCTAAGGGTAGACCGATCAAATGTCACAGAACACAGATGATGGTGTTGGTTAAATAAACGGCAGTGATAAATTCAGGCCTGGTGATCTGAATCTCTCCTACACTGACATGAAACAAATTGTCTGGAGTATTACAATGTTAATACTACAAAGTAAGGGATAGAAAAGCCTTAAAAAGCATGTGAACATTGGTGAGGCTGGCTGATGTAATGAGACACTATATATTGCTACCAGCTCATCATAATTAATGCAACAACACGGTGGTTTTCTTGACTTTATAAGAGCTTTACACCAGCCCGTCTATCACATCTAAAAGGTGGTAAACTTACAGTCTCACACATTGTTTTATGACGAGTACGGTGAGAACGGAGGCCCCTTCGGCATTGTCTTGGTTTCGGGGGAGGCATGCAACCCTGGGCTTGGTAGCATGCTAAGGCTGCCTGTAGCAGTGCGTTTTTTTATTTGGAAACCTGTGCCTTGGTGCTGAATAGCCGTGGGACCTTTTGAGATGCACGTATAAAAAGCGAGCAGAGAGAACAGAGGTGAAGGCCTGTCTCATCTGGGGTTTTTGTGCCCAAGGGAGGAAGGCTCAACGGGATCAGTGCAATAAGGGATCATGCTTGTCTGACCTGGCTCACTGCAAGGGAGTCAGGCAGAAAGGTGAAAGGCTCATGAATCCTTAAAGCCCCAGAGAGAATGAGCTTATTGTAGCGACTCACATAACCTCCTACTCAGATATGACTGAGTTTTCAGATCTTAACGCTGTCATGAAAACACATTTGATAACTGTGCTTCAAAACAGGTGTCAAACTTCACAGACAGATGTGGATAAGTAATGATTTGAGAACTGAAATGAAATGAAATGGAATTATAGAGGCACAAGTGAGATTGGATGCTTTTAGGGTCACCTGTCGAAGTTCCTCCAGCACCAAGGTGAAGACCCAGAAGTAGAGCATTATCTCCGGGGCTCCAGGGCCTAAGGGCGGCGGTGGGCGGAAGTCCAGCAGGAGCACATAGGTGAAGAGGAAGAGGAAGGCGAAGTACATGATGACATTTCCGAGGAACACAGTGACAGGAGCGCTCCAGAAGCGACGCCAGCGGCGGAGTAGGAAACGCCACCAGACAGAGGCACAGCTCTGAGCTGCTGGACCTCCAGGTGAAGCGTCCCTAAAAAACAAATAATGGAAGAGTCACTAAAGCAGTTCTTGTAGTCTTCTTACACACAAAACGTAACAAAACAGTATATAATGACATTAAGCAGTCAATTTATTGTTATAAATTATTATAAAATAATAACTGACAGAGATTATTTTCTGATTATTTATCAGCATTTTGACTATTATTTCATTGCAAACTCACAAGGGGTCATCGTCATCAGTTAACAGTAGAGCCTTTTCTGTATCCAGACTGTCCAGCTCCACAAACTGCTCGCGGCCATTTCGATTATCAAGTTCCTCATCACTGAGAAACACATAGTGGAGTGTGAGTTCATGCAGCAAAACAATGTACAGTAGAACCACATGTCTAGGGCAGCATGAAACTGATCACCTGAACTTTATGAGGTTGGTCCAGATGAGTGGTGGACAGAAGAAAGACACCACCAGTTTGGAGATGGCTGTGTCTGTCGTCATCGCCCCCCACCAAATTTTTGTGAGGAGAGCCTGCAGTAAGAGTTTAATTATGTATCATTTAGGGTTTTTTACAAAAGGGACAAACTGACCTAACATCTGAGGGAGGTTCACCACAAGAGGGCCTCACAGGCCTTGGATTTTTTTCTGCCTTACTGTCTTGTGACTAAAGCCATGGAAACATCATACAGGAAGTCACCCCAGCTGGTTGAAAGAAAAAAAAATTACCTCCTTTTCTGTCTTTACAGCTGTCTAGCTGCGGTTTGATGAGTCACTTACATGAAAGGACACCTGATGCTTAATCATGGGTTTGTCCACCTTTTGTACAAGGCCAGTGAAATCCACATTCTCTTGAAATGTTGCACATGTGCTGATTTATAAGAAACAGCTTCCCATTTATAAAGGTTGTATTTTTCCAACTGTGTGCTTTAAATTAAATATCACTCTTGTCTGTAGTTTTCTGTCTGCTAACTTTCCCTGCTGACGCTGAATACCAATGATGACTTTGCAATGACAAGGACGTCTATTTAGGTAATATTGCATATTGAATGGAGCCAACTGACCAGTAAAATGATATGACTTTGATATAAGTATGTAAATGTAATAACTGCAGGGCAACACAGTATTTCAACACAGAAGGCAGCAAAATGAACCACATAACACCCCTCATCAAATGCACAATACTTTGGAATGGTTAAAATTAAAGTTGAGCGTTAACACCTGAAAGAATCAGCTACACTGGAGCCAAATGAGCACATGGATGTGCCTCCTTGTTACCTGCACTCCATCGTGGGCAAAGAAGGATTTGGCATCTGCCTCAGTAGCCAAGTTAAGGACCGTAGATTTGCTCCAGCAGTGTGTTCTCCTCACTAACAAAGCATAAGCCCGGTCCTCACTGTTGGAGTAACACTCTCCAAAGACATCTGCCAAGATAAGAACAGTGGGCACACAGAGTCAACCACGCGGCTATATTTGAGGAATTTGCACATTTAGATTCATACTTCATTCCCCTCCAGTGGGATCTGTTTGTGTTGTTTGAGGTCAGTGAGTGTACCTCTCGCTATGTTTGACCTTTATTTTTTTCTGATCACATCAGCTGTTGTCATTGAATGGTTTATGCACTCACCAAGGGCGAACTGCTCATACTTCGCCTCCTTCATACTACGTGCAGACTCAGCCTCAGATTCCAGTCGTGCCATCTCTTTCAGAATCTTACAACCCGCCAGCGCTGCCGCAACCGCCTCAGGGCCCTGAAGGATTAAAAGAAAGCTGGATCCAAGAAATGGGTCTGAGAGAGGGATCTGAGAAATCTAGTTTAGAATTTTAGAGAGCTGCTGCTTTTTGCATCTAAATGTGGTGTGCATCAGTCTGCAATAGATACATCACTACCTGCAAGTCCACTGTTTCTACAGGCTTTCAGTCTGATTGTTTTTGACCATGTAACACTTCTCACATGTGGTGAATAATTCAAGACTTAAAAATAAAATCTAAGCACTCCTGTGCTGCTCACCTGATCATATTTGAAGTCAAAGACCTTTTTACCTCATTGCTAACAGTACTGATGTGAACGAGCCTTTAACAGCATCAGAAAACATTAATATCTTAGATGTAGTTGTTATTGTATCCTGTCTACACCTGCCAGTTAGGTTGGGTATGATAGCAGGCTGTTTTGAATTTTGGTTGTGGGCTCGTCTCGTCTTGGATATGACTAAAGTGGTGTTTTTTTTTCAGACTTGAGATAAGTTTTTCCTTCCTTCCTCTAGGCTTCAATTCCAGTTCATTTCAGTGCACTGAAAAAATCAACTCTCAAACTTTGTTGAGAAGAGGTAATTCATCATAGTAAACATGTCTCCATTTAGTTGTGATTTGCTTGAAAGTGCAGATTGATCTGAAAAATATGCATCTCCATCTCTGCTTGTTGATTCTAAAAACCCACTGAAATGAATGGAAACCAATGACTGCGTGGACCTGTATTTTTTTATATTTTGATAAATTAAAGGAGCTCTGTGCGACATTCAGAGCATAAATATAGCAGCAAACAACTATTTGATATATAGAGATATAGTGGATTACCTAATATAGTTGTGCAGCAATTTAGCACTCCTGGTTCCCTTGTCTTAAAGTCTAGGGTTTTTAGGTTGTTGGTTAGCAAGCTTAGGAGACTTTTGCGTTTTGTTCTATGACATAAAATACATCAGACTCTCTTGAAGCTTTCACGTGTCTTATTAAAGGTGGTTGCTACAAGTGGCTAAATTAGTCTACAGAATGTCATCATGCCAAACATGGCTTTACAGCCTCACTGGGTTGGCGAGGTAAGTCACGCCACATAGCGTAACCTAATGCTTTTTAGCATTTAGGCTTATAAGAGCATGTAAGTGGTGTTAATTTGTGAATATTGTCTTGCTGAACAAAACGTGACAGTGTTATAAATGTTTGTTTGCCACAGAGCTTATTTTCTGCAGAAAGCCAAAATCCAATAGAAAAATCCTGTTGGCTTTTTGATGAGGACACCAGGGCGACGCTAATTTCTGCGTCAGCCTACAAAATAAGTCATCCATGCAGCACTCTATGGCGTCCTGAGCAGAGAATTAAGTCACGCTCCCTCTGTGTGTGTTCTAATCAGAGCTTCTGTGTTTACTGTTGTGGTAGCTGGTGCAGCTGCAAATGCATATCCATGCATTTGAGTCCCTGTGTGTGTATCCCACTGGCTCAACTCAGTCTCACTCTGAGGTCATCAAAATCCGGCGCCAACAAAAAAAGCAGTCTTGTCACATCAGCATGATAGGCAGCCAGTCCCTGTTTTTCTCCCTAACACCGCCACAACAACAAAAGTTAAGGCGGCGGTTGTCTGATTAAGGTGGGTGAGTGGGGTGATGGATGGGTCCACCAACCACTTATTTTCATCCAGGAGGCTGGTGTTTGCTTCCTGCAAGATTGTTAAGCCAAACCCTGTTCTTTTTTCCTAAACTATACCACGTACTTTGTTGCCTAAACCCAACCATGTGTGTGTGTTGGCTAAACATAACCACATGCAGGTTTTTGGTAGAGGAAAAAAAACGTCACTTTGCAGCGTTGTACCGACGTAGTGCATTTATTTTGAAAGAGACTGCCTGCAAACTGTCTATTACCTGTAAAAACAGAAGTGTATTTTGAAAGAAGACAATACACGTAACAGGCCAGAACGTCAACAACCAACGCACCCAGAGTACCTTGCATGCCGTATCTCAACATGGAAAATCCATGACCAATTGTGCATATCTGACTTCTGCGGATAATTGGCTTCCACTAAAAACATCCTGAACACTGAAGGAATCCTAACTGGATTTTCACACATGGCACATAGGAGAAGTTTAAGCCGGTTGAACTTAGCAAACCTTGACCGCTAGATGCCACTAAATCCCACACGCAGCTTCTTTAAAGGAGCAGGTCAACTTAACTGTTTCTTACCAGTGTTTTGACATAAGATAGATTCCTTGTAAGTCACAGATGCATGAAGATAGAAGGAATAGGATAACTATAGGAACACTTCTTATCTCGGATATTTGTATATTTTGCCAGACATTTAATACTATTGTTTCTAAAACTGCCTGATCCTGACCTGGGGAACCCACTGGTTGTTCTGGTTGTTACTGGTTGTGACGTGAAATTGTGATTACTGTGCTTAGTCTCACTGTAATTTAAAGCATTCTCTGGTAAAAGAATTTCCTTCAGGATAAAAAAAAGTCCTTGTTGGTCCTTTCTGGTAAGAGATTGAGATTGTATATCATTACAATATTACGTTTATCGCCATTTCCTTAAATCAACAGGTAATAGCAACCCTCACTTTGTAGAAGAAACGTTTACAGGACTAATATAATGAAGAGCAACATTGTAAAACAGAGAGCTCTCCATTTGAAGCAACACTCAGTGTTGTGGATCTCAGCCCTCTTTATTCAAATGATCAACATTTGTATACATCACACTGTATAATGTTGAGTTCATTCATATGTACATATTTAATACAAAGATATTTTGCTAGCATAAGCCAGCCTGCAAGGATAATTGTGATGAGGCCTTCAACGTGAGAGATACTTCAAACAATCAAATTATGAATGCAGATATCCCAGCCGGAGTGTGAGTGGTAAAAAGATTTGCAGCGCGGGATGTACACACACACACTGAATGCAATTACCATAATTTCAGATAATGTTTGAAATAAGACGCAGGAAAGGAGCACATGAGGGTGACCGCTTGCGAGATTACAATAATTGGTTCCCTTAGTTCGGGGAAGGGCAATAAAGAAATGAAAGGTGTCTTGAAAAGACGTCGAAAACAAAGAGCAATTATCATTGATTGGTGTCTTTTAAACTATTCATAAAGCATCAATCCCATGTCAGGATATATTTCTCATTAACTTCATCAGGACTTTAGAGGCACTACCTCCCAGCTCGTTGAATATATTGCCCCATGAAACAGCATGACCTTCATTTGAATAATGTTCTTGCAGATAAGATAGCTTTTTAGTTCACCTGAGTTCTTGATGAATACACCGTTTGCTGGGCTCTTTTATCTGGTGACATTTTCATATGGCAGGACTGACCTGCACCTGCGCTGTGCTGGCCCACATCACTCTTGTTCATACTGAATCCAGAATACAAACTAGCACAGTATAATTCAGCTCACTTCAGTTGGGTTTAAATATTTTTTGCCAATGCCAGGCACATTTAGACTGTTATTGATTGAACCACACACAGAGTTGAGATAGTATGAGCTGGAGCTGAACTGACTAAAGAAGCTGACAAGACTGACCATAGCCCAGAAGTAGTTAGCCATCTGCTGTCGGTTCTGAAGGACGGCCCAGAGGAAGAGATCCCTCCAAGGATGTTCGCAGCGCTCCTCTAACTCGGCCAGGTTCTTCTGGCTGTGGAACAGTCGACCCTTCGCTGGCTTCTCCTGGAGCACACACACAGTATTAAATATGTATCATAAACAGAGGAGCTGCACTGACTTTACAGAAGCAAGCAATTATTACATGAGTCATACAATCTATTGCACAATCTAAGGTCATTATTGCAAAAAATTAGAAGCACTTTACAACAGATGTGTCTTTTTTTCCTGGGGATTTGATCGAGCTATTTTTATAAGGGTGTCTAGACCTTGTTTTTTTGCTCATGTTCCAAGATTTCTTGCTTTTTGCCTCAAACTTAAAGGTCCAGTGTGTAGGATTTAGGGCAAAAACAGAGCATAAAAAATATGTATGTTTTCTTTAGTGTATAATCACAAACCAAACACTGGCCCCTTTTACACTGCCAGATTTTCGGCGAATGTTGAGCCATTTTGCAGGCAAGCTGCGCGCATTTAGACACACAGAGCTGGATTGGCGAGTTGATCTGAGGTGCTCAATTTTTCACCGTGTAGGGGTAAATATGTTGGCGGAACCATTTGGTTTAAAATGAATGAGGCGGCCTTCCGCCACGGAGGGGCTGTTAATGACTTGTGGGAAGAGCTGTTGATGACGCTGCACGTGTGACCCACTGGCGGTGGACTTAAAAACAGGAAACACCTGATAGCAGGAATGAGCAGATAGTAGCAAGAGGGAAGCGTAAACAACGTCGACACCAACCTGAAAGAAACTGTAAAGATGAGCAACTGGGGAGACAAGGAGTTGCGCGCCCTCCTTGCCCTCGCAAACGAAGAGGCCATTAACTGTCAACTGACGGGAACGCTGAAGGACGGGCCAACTTATGAGAGAATCGCCGAAGGACTGACCAGCCGCGGCTTCCCCCGGAGTAAGGTGCAAGATGTCACTGTTTACGTCACATGCTGAGCTACACGTTTTGTTACTTGCTCACGCCCCCCATTGCCCCGAAAAAGGCACATTCTGTGTAAACAAAAGTAGGCAGGTGGCATTTTGCCGCACTCCCTGATTTTTTTTTTTATATTGCCAATGCTAAAAGAAGAATGATTGGGCTTTCCTGCAAATTTGCACCATTCCTATGTAAAAAGGGCTTGTGTGTGTTGTGTATGTATGTGTGTGTGTGTGTGTGTGTGTGTGTACCTCCACCCTGACTCAAAATGAAGACTCACTTACTAAGTACAATAGGGGATATGAAAGTCAATACCCATCTTTAGATTTTAACTATCATAAGGATCACTGGGTTTAACTTTCACATCATGCTGCACTTCTTTCTAAGCATTATGATATTTAGTGTGTCAAGATTGTTGCAACCTTGGTATACTGTATTATACTATCATTATATGCATATTCATTGCATATTAACCTTAGAGTACTAATTGTCGGTAAAACACTGTGTATTTAAATTTATTTTCTTGTGCAACAAAAGCAAGTGGTTATGTTTAGAAAAAACATCATGGTTTGGCTCAACATTCACACAAGAAGCGAACAGCCACCTTCCAGGTGAAAGTCTGGTGTTTGTTGTTTTGTTGAACTCAACATCTTAAGTTATAACATGCCAGTGCTATTGATTGATAACCTTGGTCAAAAGCTGTATTTGTTATCTGGCACCGTTCATGGTTGGAGATATTCTGCAGGTTGTAGCTTTTTCAAACTCACGAAGGCATTTGAGAAGTGGTTGTTGGAGTTTATTTCCATCACAGCCCTTCATAGACCAGACTTGATCATGCTGTTTTCTACAGCATACACATTAGATTTATTATTAATTCATGTTGAGGTAGAAACTCTTTCATCATCATTTTCTTTTCTTCTGCCACCATGGGAGATGAACCCAATATCAGCAACACTGAAGAAAAAGGTAGCTCTTGGTGTTTGATCTGTGTACATCTTAGGAAAATCTTATGTAAATGCTAAATGTAATGAGTTCGTGTTAGCATGTGTCCACCAACACAGACACATCATCACCAGGGACACTAAAGTCATGCCTTTAGTAATATTATTGGAATAATATGTGGGGCGACCTACCCACCTTCAAAAAACTCACAAAAACTCATCTCTTCAAAACTGCTTTTCTTCTATAACTGCTTTAACTTGCTTTGTGGTATTTTCATATTCTTGTTATGAAAT
>JAPZEB010000001.1:31719489-31733007 GCA_029783705.1 Chaetodon striatus
AACACAACAAACTACATCCTCCAAAATCCAGCATCTATCTAAAACACTTTCAACCAAAAATGAACATTTCAGCCTTGATGAGGAAAGGTAGGAGTCATTGCTGTATTAGACTGCATTAGTTTTATATATGTGTTCCTGATAAACTAGCAGCTGGGTGTAAGTAATAGTTAATTTTCATCCCTGATGAAAACCAGCATGTGATTGACTATTTATGACTCTGTCTATATTATTCTGAAATCCATTTGGGACAATAACGCTGTCTGACTCCGTAAGCAGCTCAGCACTTGTGTGTCCAGTCAATATAACCGCTCACCAGATGGCAATGTGGCAGTTTAGTTAAATGATTCATAGTTAAAAGCAGCATGCTGTTGATGTTAGATGTGCAGTGCGACCTGTAGAATCTATTTAGCTTCAAATCAAAGACACTGATTTTCATTGAACACGAGGCGAACAGACATGCATACATCTTCACAACTATGGGACAAATTAAATTCTGCTGTTGCAGTGAGAAATGAGTGCAAGGCAAAACCATTTGCACAGCTTCATGTCGGTGGCAGAACTGCAGTCATGCATCCAGGGAGCTTTTCAGGTTACCAGCTGGTGTGAAATAAAAAGGTTATATAACTAAGCACAACAAAGAGCGTGATCCAATCAGATGTTTACATATTACAGGCATGCTAAAAGTATCCATAATTGTCTCCTATTGACAGAAGACAGACTGTCCTTCCCACTATTCATTATGTTATCTACTTTGAACAGATTGACCATTAATGGCCTCCATGCTGCACTGATAAGTCTAATGATGATAATTAATTTTATTCATATAAATCTTTTGAAAAGAAAGGATTGACGAATACCCGCAAAATACTAAATGGGGAGAAAACATTAAGGGAAACAATCAAGGATAAAATGAATAAACATAGAGAATGAAATGAGCGAAGAAACTGAATGAGGTAATTTCAAAGATGATTTTTAATTAGTGAGTGTTTGGTACTCTCCAGAAAGTGTTTATGTTTGATGAAAACACCACAGTTACTTTTGTTTCAAGTCTGTGAGAAAGACTGTGGGAAGGTCGCTGGCTGAGGATCAGTTAAGCTCTAACATTTGTAATACACTGTCTGTCTGTCTGTCTGTCTATATCACATCTTTATAACAGTGGCTGAAGGAAGTATTCAGAATAAGTAAAAGTATTTATATGTACTGTGAAAGTACTCCATCACAAGTACAGGTCCTGCATTCAATGTATTATCAGCAAAATGGACTGAAAGTAAAAGTATTCATTATCCCAGTCTGTGTTTTACTATAAAATCTGATATTTTTGGATTAATATTTCTGCTGCTTTTAAGTTTATGTTGTATTTCACAGCTGTAGGTGTTTAAGGCTGCGTTCATTAAAACTCCTTATATACTGTTGTGTAGTGTAATCTACAGTAGTGGGTCGGATGAATTAAAATTTATAGCTGATGATGGTGCTGAATAAATAGTCAGGGGATCACCAAAGTCATTAGGGTTGTGTTGTTGGCAAGAATCTGGTGATATGATACGTATCACGATACAGAGGTCACAATTTAATATATTTTGATATTCTGAGGTGATATATTGTGAAATAAGGATGCACTAATTTCGAAATTCTAGGCTGATATCAATGCCAATATTTAAAATAACAATGTAGCTGAGAGTCGATACAGATACCAGTGTTCTAAAATTGTGTTTATTTTGTTTGTTCTATTTATTCACCTTTTTGTGCCAAAGAAACAAAGACATCTACACTATAAAAAAATAACTGTTTTAAAGCAGTTAAGCTCTCCATTACACTACCTTTGAATGAGCACAAATTCAGTTATACAAATGAATATGAAACTATAGGAAACAACCAACCAAATAACCTTTCACAGGAAAAACATCTTTTAAAAATTAACTGCTTCCACAGCCTTTTTAGTATACATTAATCTATATCTATAATATTACAGCTCTCTCTCTAATATCTATTTATGTTGCTGTTAAAACATATAAAAATCTCTCTTTCTTGCCAAGAACTACTTTTTACAAGATTATATTGACCATAGAGTATTGACAACATTATAATTAACCTTCACCCAATCATCATTTTTACTGAAATGAGATTGAATGCATCTTAATGTGACTCATTGCACCCTCCTTTGAGTCTACCTGCTGCATAGGGCTTATGTTAATTAGCTCTCATCCTGCTGATGTAAACACAGATTTGTTGTTCATATTGTAGCATTATCAGAGAAATGATAGGGTGCGTCCTCTAAAGCAATAATAGTCAGTCTAGTGCATCTTTTTTATCCCGAAGGTATCCTGAAAAGATCAGTGTTTTTCAAAACATGTTCTTCTATTGTGCCAGGCATGACGGACGCCGCCTGCTACTTACCATCTCAACACACAGCAGTGAGATCACAGAGCCCATTTGCCAAACAGTCATTTTATTCTTCTTTTTCCTGCTCATTAATTTGAGTTTGTGGCCGTTAGTCTCAGGCACTGCTTTTTAGCCTGCACAAAACTGATGTGACACAACAGAAAAACATCGGCCACTGCCATCAGTGAATGTTCTTTTATTTTTTAGGTCGATGGCAGTCAACAAGGTGTATATCAGCTAATACAAATGTTCAGCCAATAAATGAGCGCATCCCTATTGCAAATTTTTAAAATCCAATTTTAGGAAAGCTGTCAATGCTAGCAGTGCGCCCTTTATGACTTCACCTGTAATAAGGGGTTTCATAGGCCTGTGTTGTTATGGTTGTTACTGTGGAATGGAAGAGTCAAATGGCTGAGAACAGAAACATGAAAGGATCTCGTGGTCAGGGCGTTTAAACACAACACAGAAAGAACCACTGCCATGAATCATTGCATGCAAACTACTTATTAAAATGTCAACACAACTGCTTGTAAGAATTGATTCAGTGTCAGGAAACATAATATTGCAATACTCAAGTGTATCTATATTCTCTCACAGCCCAAAAAATCATTACCCTCACCAGCACTGCTGTTTCCCTTTCCTTCATTATCTCCCCTGCATACACACCAGCCCTGTCTCCCCATTCATTTGCCACATAGTCTAATGTAACACACAGTCTTAGCGGTCCAGCCCTAGTTTCTGTTCCTTGCCAGCCTGTTCCCGGTTACGCCTGCCTGCTCCTCGCCTGCTTAGCTTGCCCTCTCTGACTGATTGCCTGTTGCCGAACTCTGCCTTGAACTTCTAACCAATGATTGATCGCTTTGAACTGCTCTGCCTGTGAGTCCTGCTTTTGAGTCCACATCTCTGTGTGTGCAGAACTGTTACCGCACTGAAGGCAGAGGCATTTGTTAAATGAAAGTAAACTGAGATTCCGTTAAATTTGTTTCCTTCCGCCGCTTCATCACTAATTCAACTCTAATTCAGCTTCTCTAAAAACTGCAAAAAATTGATAATGCATTGACGGAGACACACCACACGGGCTAGAATTGCTTCTTTATCTCATTCTCAGCTCTCCACTATTGATCTGGCAGTACAGTATGTTGTGGGGAGTTTGGGGAGTTCAAAAGTGCAACGCTGGAGTTCATACTCATCAATGCAACCTCACATTTTAATGCTGCAATGTGCTCGTTCATCTTTTATGTTTGGGCTTTGTCCTTACCTCCTGCTGTGGCTACAGCCCTTCAACTGAAGCTCAAATCAAACATTCTCTTTTTACTGTATCATCAGTGATGTAGTGGACGGTACACACCCGCCTCTTTTTCTGACCATTTACAGTACACCCAGCTATCGGCAAAAAAGCCATTGGAGTATATTAGAGTGTAAACCTACCTCCTCCTCTGTAACATACCCATTTACCTAGTGCTCCCGCCTCATCAACAATGTTGGGCGGTAATGCATTGTTATTACTATAACATGTAACAAGTGGCATAATAAATTACTAATAAAATTTTAGTAATATTACAGTTACCCCCGAAACAAATAAGTTGTTTCAACCCTACTTTTGTTGTCAGTCCTCTACTGATCTGAAATCCAGCAATCAATCACCCCCTGGCATCACTTTCAAAACTGTCGCATATGTACGTCACAAAAGAGCAAGCTGATTTGGAAGATAGAAACACTTATCTTCAACTGCTGGAAATATTCACATTACTTTGCTGTTTTTGGGGGGAAAGTTGATGCAGGACAACCACTGCTTCACCCAGCTTAGTCTTGGCAAGGTGCTGGAAACATCATTGAGTCCAAACTGGAAGAAATATCCATGCAGTGTTTTTCCAGGAGGAAAGATGACATAAACAGCATTGTTTCAGGTCGTGGTACTATGACTCCACTGCAAGAAAACAGGAACTACGACTTCTTGAAACACATAAAGCTCAGCGTACGTTCAATCAGGAAGACTTTCTTTTAGCTATATTCATCCACAATTCTCTCTATCCCACTCCCACTGCTTCCTCAAATCAACTGACTGTGGGTGTTCCCTCTCCTGGTTAGCCAGTCTAACTTTGCCACGATCTCTTTCAGCCGTTCGTGTCACTGCTGCCAAACTTCAAATCTGTTCTCCTCTCTGCTCCTGTCAGCTGTCATTTTAGGCAGAATCGCTGCACCCTCCTCCATCCCATTCACCTCCGGTCACCTTATCCAGAGCCCAGGACAAACATTTTGCATACATATGAGCACATGTAAATAACATTTCTTTTCTCTCAGAATGAGTCTTGACTGAACTACTATGACCAGAAACACAACAACATTAGGCTCATGGAAATACACCTCACCAAAGGTGAGCCCTCTGCTGCAGCAGGGATGGCTGTAGCCCAACATTGGCTGAACAACCAAAACTAGATTTTAACTGTGGAGAGCAGGCTACAAGAGACAAAGCCCTGATGAAGCTTGTGGCTGGATATGTGGTGGATAAAATGTTGCCTATCTCTTCTGTTGAATCTTTAGCCCGTTTTACACTGCCTCCTCAAGGCAGGAATTTCATGCTGTTATGCCGCTTCACCATTCTGTATAGAGGGCACAATCATGGAGTGAAGGACAGAGTTTTCTCACCTTTGGAAATCATCAGTAAGTCTAACTGGTTGAAAAGATTTCCGCACACATACATCTATGCAAATTTCCCAGGAGGAAAGATGACAAAAACAGCATTGTGTCAGGTAGAAACAGGACCTCTGCTTCTGGTCTTAGGAGGAGTTTCAAGAGGTTTGAGGTCTTTTCATACCAGGAAATACTGTATAAATGTAAGTGTGCAGACATCAGGTGTGATGACATGCTATGTGTGCGACCCACTGTGAGAGATTTAAAAAGTAGCTGATAGCATTCAAACAAGAAAATCAGCAGCTGAAAATGTCGGCAAATTGGGAAAACAATAAGGTCCAGGAGTTTCTTACCCTCTGAGCAGACTGATTGTTATTGCCATGTCATTGTTATTGCTATTTATAAAGCCCTGCCGGTGTGTAATATGTCACTCTAGAGGACGACGCTGTTGTACTACATGTCATGCCCATCATACCTGTTTTGATTCCACAACACCAGCATGCTGTCTAAAATCACACACTGGAGCAGCATGATGCTGCTGTCATTTGGTTCTGTGTAACAATGCAATTGTTGTATTCAAACCTTATAAAAGGTGGCATAAAGAAGGGCCTTGTAGCAAAATCTCTATGTAAAAAGGGCTTTTGTCTTTCAGACGGACCCTGTGAAATCTTAATCACAGGCAACAAACGAACCCTAGGTAAAAAATCATTTGCAAGCTATCTAGCCTCAGCTGTGCTTACCAGCAGTTACTCTGACATTCACACAGAGGCGCACGTGTTTAAATGTTGAGGAGAAAAGACACAATTACCAATACTGTGGGGTGTTAACAGTAAAGTAATATAACAAGTAGAGTAACAAATTACTCTTGGCTGGAAGTAATAAGTGATATTACTTTTAAAGGTGTAACAACAGACGAGCAATAAATTAAATTTTTCTGAGTAATGACCTCAACACTGCTCATCAACTACCACGACACCACTGTGTATTGTCAGCAAATGTGAGTTTTGCAGCGAGTGCAGCATTAGTCATATCCTTTGATGCTCATGTGCGTCTTGAGTGACATTGTGATTGTTTATTTTGATTTTATTGAAACCATGTACATGACTCAGAAACTCATTAACTGGTTTAAAATCTGCCTCCCATGCAGAGACTCTGTAGACCTTGTCAAAATGTGAGCACTATTTACTGTAAAATCCAAGGTAACTGTATTTCTAAATATGTTCTGTCAAAAATAAAGTTTTTTGTGGTGATTAAAGTTAACTGGAACAAAGCTTGGTGCATCACAGATGAGCCTATTGTACTGTTTATTCCATTGTTAGTACCTGTGCCCACAGTGCTGTAAACATCTGAACTCAGCTCCCTCCCGCTGTCAAACACAGAGTCGAAGGTGATGCTGGGAACTGTGGGAGAAGTTGGACCGTTGTCCTTGTCAGTGCTCTTCAGCTTTCTCTTTATCTTCACCTGCCCAAGAAATGCAAACATCTCAGCTCAACAGAGTGTTCCTGTGGATTGCAAAACCATGTTTGAAAATGCAGGCGTACATATACTTGTCAGCCTCAGCGTGTTGAAATTTTGCAGCAATGTTAAGAATCTGACTGTCTGTTGAAAGAGCACAATCACACAATGAGGCAGTCATCAAGGATGTGGTTTTCTAGTTTTGAATGGATGTGTGAGCGTAAAGTAATGATTTCAGGGTCGTAGTGCAGCAGCAAAGAAATTACTGGTGCATTATCAGGTCAGAAAAATTACGATTTTATATTTAACATATTTTATCAATGCTGTTATTGTAACATTTCACAACTTTAAGGTTAGACCCTGCCATGTCTACAGGGAAAAATTTTGACACATGAACAACCTTTCAAAATGTATGCATTACTGTGGGCATAGTCTGATACTCAAGTAGCAGTAATATTGAATAATCAATGTTAATATTAAAATGCTGCTGGCTGTTTTCTTAGTTGCTTATCTGTTTTTAAAAGTCTTTTCTGCCTTAACTTCCTGTATTTTGCCCCACAGAATTCACACCAACATGGACTGTATCACAATAATGATGCTGATAATAATTCTGTAAAACTTCATTTCAAATCTCATCCACCAGTTTGATTTTAAAAGATCTAATAAGAACTAATAAAAAGGATCATATTTCCTCCTGTTTAAGCCTCTCTGCACTTTAAATCCAGAACTAAATACAAAATCCTTCTCTTCACTTACACAGCTCTAAACGTTCAAGCTCTGCCAAATCTCAGAGAGCTCATTGAACCCTGGTATCCCACCTGAACACTGCGCTCTGAGAATGCAGGGTCACTTGTCATTGCTAGAGTCTCCAAAAGTAGAATGAGAATCAGCTATCAGGCTCCTCTTCTGTGGAACCATCTTCCAGTTTCGTTGCAGGAGGCAGACACCACATTCTCCACATTTAAGAGTAGACTGAAGGCTTTTGTCTTTAACTGAGTATATAGTTAGGGCTGGCTCAGGCTTACTTTGGACCAGCCCCTAGTCAGAGTGATATACTGTAGGCCCAGTTTGCTGGAAGACCTCATTTGATACAACTTCAATTTCAAAAAAGTTCACTGTGTAAAATGTTAACTGCAATGATTTGTGGCTTCTTTTTTTTTAACTTATATTCAATTGAATACAGCTCATAGACAACATTGCTAATGCTCAAACTGATAAACTTTATTGTTTTTTTTTAAATCTACACTCATTCTCAATTTGATGCCTGCAACATGTCTGAAAAAAAGTTGGGACATGGGCAACAAAAGACTGATAACAATCTTACATTATCAAAAGATTCAGAGAATCAACAGAAATCTCTGCACCTAATGGGCAAGGCCAAAAACCAATATTGACTGCTCATGACCTTTAATCTGTTGCCACTGCATTGAAAACCAACGTGACTGTGTAAAGGATATTACTATGCAGATTCAGGAACAAAATCATTGTTGGTAAATGTAGTTTGCTGCTACATCTACAAATGCAGTTAAGACTCTACCATGCAGAGTGAAAGCCACATATTAACATCCAGAAACGTTGCCGACTTCTTTGGGCCCTATTTCATCTTAGATTCACTGGCACAAAGTGGAGAAGTGTGCTGTGGCCTGAAGAATCCACGTCATGTTTTTGGAAATCATGGACAATGTGTCGCCCGTACTAAAGAGGAAAAGGAGCATCCAGATTGTTACCAGCTCAGAGCCCAACTTTTTTGGAACATGTTGCGGGCATCAAACTCAGAATGAGTGTATTATTATAAAAACAATGAAATTTACCAGTTTGAACAGCACGTATCTTGCCTCTGTACTGTATTCAATCTGACAGAGGTCAAAAAAGGTTTCAAATGATTGCATTCTGTTTTTACTCAAGTTTTACCCAGTATCCCAACTATTTTGGCTTTAGGGTTGAACACTGAGCTCCTCTCTCCTCTAATTCTCCATTTGCAAACAATTAAGTCCCATTACTGCATGTCATTAACTCAGCTTCTTCCCTGGAGCCTTTGTGCTCCCTTGTCTAGCAGGTTCCCTTGGATCATGGTTGTGCTGCTGCTGTGGTCCTGCCTGATGCCTACTACTCCTGCTATTATTAATATTACTTGTCATACTTCTACTATTATTATACACATTGTCACATACATGGCACATAATCTATACATATTTCTCATGTTTACTCTTATTCTATTTTTGCTTTATTCGATTAAGTTTTTACACTTACAGTCTCAGCACAGTTACAATATATGTTTTATTTTGAACATTTTTGAAAGTGTTAAACACTGTTGCATAATGCATATTTTTATTTTTATCTTTAATAGACGTTTTATTTTATTTTATTTATTCTATATTATTTTATCTTATTTTATTTTATTTAGTTTTATTGCTATTATTGCTTTTAATATATTTTATTTTATTATATTTTTATATTTCATACTCTTATTCTTACTTCTTATAATCTCTATTTTTACATTGAGTGACCATAGCAAATTACAATTATCCCTCAATGATCACTTATGTATTTTTGATTCAGATTATGACACATTTACTATCATATAGTAATATCTACTTATGACATGCATACTATCTTATACTACTATTATTCATATTTGTATTGTTGCTGTAGGAGACTTTTTCCTTATTCACTGTGAGGGTCCAAGGACAAAGGGATGCCATATACTGTGAAGCCCTCTGAGGCAGATTGTGATCTGTGATATTGGGCTTCATAAATAAAATTGAATGTAATTAAAATGCCCAGAACAATTAATTGTGACACAGTTATAGTAATATCATATAATTCAATGTAGAGTCCCTTGAGTCTGTCTCACACCGGACAGTTGGTGGTGGAGTTGCTGTCCTTTTGACTTTGATTTATAAATTACAGCTGAACTCAGCACAAGTCCCACTGTGTGCACTACTTTGCCTGACATCAGACAGAATTGTCAAGTTGTTACACTCCGTTTCCATCTTCGCTCTATTAGGTGAAGTGAGCAGATTCCATGGTGTGAATCCAGGCAATAAACCACAAACTCCAGCCTTTACTAAGTTGAATCCACAACTCTCAAAAACAGTTTCCAAAATACTGAAGATTATACCTCCTTGAGAGTAGGATTTACAGTATTGCAGAGCTGTTGTTTCATATTGCATAAGTTTTGCCTTGGTGTGCCTACCAAAGTGGAAACTGAGAATAAGAAGCAGTTACAGTGAAATCTATAAAATGATTACTAACCGATTTCTTGGGCTTGGGGGTGGACAGAGAGGAGGCGGGGATGTGGGATTTCTTTCTCAAAAACATCTTGAATGTGGCAGAATCAAAGTTCTCCACTGCAAAACATCTCCATGATGTCTGGAGGGGCATGAAAATAGCAATATATTGGTTGGACAGGACTAATTTCATGCCATGCAAGAGAGAAAGCAAGGGTTACATGAAAGGATGGTCTCAATAATAAGACTGGGGCTCAGAGACAGTTCGCTCCCCCGGCTGTGTTCTGTTTCTGTATTTTTTTGGTCAAATACCTGAATGAGACAGGCAGCTGCAGGGATCTGTCTGTTGAAGTGTTTTTGTCTTTGCTTCTGCTGCACCTTCAGGGCGAAGCCTGAGCCTAAGATTCCCTGTGAACAACAGCACAGCAGAGTTACTGCTCATTAATTCTGTTTTAACGACACACTTACAGGCAGCAGCATGATTCAAAAGACAGAAATAAACACAAAGTTAAACAAAAATTAGGAATAATGGACCGTTTAATACTGAAACATTTAAGTCTATTATTCACTTTGTTCATCAATTGAAATTAATAGATTATATGTTAATCACTCAACTAAACATACACTGTATTATCTATTGGTTAGTCTCTTAAATGTGAGGGGTTCCTCCATTTTAAAATTTTGTCACTGCAAATTGCAAATCATTTGAGCTCTAAGAAGCCTATTGAGGCCCCCTCTCTTTTTCACTTTGACACCAAATCTTCATCATCTTGTCAGTCAGCTCTCCTTTCTCTTATCATGTGATACCTGTAACTCCTGCTACTCTGTGTTGCTGCTACTGCTAATTCATTGTTTTCAATGTAAACGTGCAGCAGACGTGATCAAATGCTAGAGGGATACTGTCGCGGTGCACATGCATTCCTGAGCACCTATTTTTCAGGGCATGACTGCTGCACCCTGAAATGAACAAAGCTCAACTTTTGGAATGCAGCAGCAAGTCACATGATGAGGAACAGCCAATCACAGCCAACAGATATCTTTCCCTTCCAATCATTTTAGTAGAGGGCTACCAAGAGCTTTATATCCATTCCACAAATAATATTTTTGGACCAATACACAAGGTTCAAGGTTCAGTTTATTGTCATTCAAACACGTTAAAGAACCTGAGAGAATGAAATTCGTTACCCAGGTCCAGCCGTGTACAGAATGAAAAATATTTAAGATAGACCTATACTAAATAATCAAATAACCTTAAATTCTATAATAAATAGAACACAGTTAAAAACTAAGCGGCATGTTAAAGTAGTAAAGTAAATAGTGCATCAACAGGCGCACGCAGTTGCAGCAGTATGAAATGCAAAGGAAAGACTTGAGCCAGAGAGTTTATAAGCCTCACAGCCTCTGGGAAGAAGCTACAGTTTAGCCTCGTTCTTCATGCTTTGAGGCTGCGCAGCCTTCTGCCACACAGTCACAAAATAACGCCTGGAAGAAGATCAGCTCTGCACTCTAGATTTCTAGTTAGTAGGCTATGATACAGTGCTGTTTATGGTCGCTTAGGAATCTCAGACACCCTGCCTCTGCGCCCTTGAGAGTTGGCACAGAGTAGGTACAATTAGTAGTGTCCAGCATCCAACCATGCATTTTCCAGGCAGTTAAGGACACGGCATGTGTATGGCCCCTTACACAGCAAAGACTTTCAGTTTGCAATTGTAGCAGCTGTCATCCTGTAATCTGTGTTGACCCAAACACCATATAAAACCAGTAACACTGACCACTGCACCAACCCTAGTTTATTGTTGTCATTGCAAAATGTGCCAGTATCATGCCATGAGGGAGCCTTTTCCCAACAGTTTTTTGGTAGGGGGGCCCCCAAACATTTGCTTTGTTTGTCTCCTGGCAGTGCACCCCTGACCTCAACTTTAAGGTCCTGGGACCTGCATCAAATTCAAATCAAATTTAAACCAACACATACTTTGTAACAAAAACAATAAAAATCTAATGTAATCCTGTGAGCTGCAGCAGGAGAACTTTAGTACAATGGAAAGGCGTTGCAGGGCTTGTCAAGGTCCTCACAGCACTTAAGGCACAATATTATGAACATGTGCATAAAGCTCTCAACACTCTTAAACTGTAATCCTCTCAAATCTATGCGTTGGCTGGTGAAACATGCAAGCCAGCTTTGCTATATGGTTTTGTGGTTTACACATGAATCACAGTCTAAAGTAGGCACTCTGTGTTTCTTAATACATACTTAAAGTTAGCCTATGAATTTAGTTCAGAAGGAATTCATCTGAAGGATATGATACAGTTTAGCCTAAAAGACGTCCTGGTTCAGCTATTTCTCTTTCCACTTACTGCAGGCAGAGCAAAGAAGGAAATGGCAAAGACTGAGAAACAGGATGCAATTGTCTTTCCAATCCAGGTTTGTGGCACTTTGTCTCCATATCCAATGGTGGTCACTGTCACCTTAGAAAAAACAAACAAACACAACATGGAAGTTAATACAAGAAGATTCATTCTGGCAGTTTCATTCTGTAAAGAAGGGATGTTCCAACACTTGTCAACATTTAGTTGTTATAAGAGGAAAAAGGAAAAACTATCAACAGCAAAAATTAGTCATCACACTTTTAACCATTAACTAGCTGTGGTTTGAGCTACATGCTAACTTCAGCATGCTAACATACTTACAATGGCTAACATGCTGATGTTCGTGGCAGATGTTGTGGAGATATAATGTTTAACTTTTTCACCACCTTAGTGTAGCATGTAAGCATTTGAGTGATATATGGTTAAAGACAATCTACTTTCATTTAAAATAAAATGATAAAAAAAAAGTCTTTGGCAATAAAAGGTTTCTCAGTATCTTCATTTCAAATATAATCTTTGCCAATGTGCAAATGGGCCCTTTTTACATTTTTTTGAACCTCTAACACAAATGTACACATTTTTTAAAAACATGCCCATCAGTATTTCTTTACTTTTTTCATGCATTAAACATTACATGCTCCATTTATATTTGTTAATTAGCATTTAGAAAGTACAGGTGAGGCTGATGAGAATGGCATTTAATTTGTAGAAATTAAAAATATCACTTCGTGAAAGGAAGTGTGTATGCTGGCTCATCCAGTACCATTGAGCTAGCTGATGTTACAGCTCAGTTGAGGAGGGCACTATTATGAGCTTCTTGTCTAAGAGTAGATGTAAGTTTCCCTCTGTGCAGTGATACGTTTGGCAGGTCTAGTTAGGTAGCAAGAAAATAATTCCTACATGGAACTCCTTACAGCAAGGTCTGTGGGTTATCTTTAGCAACTGGGTTGTGATTTCTGTAAAGAGACTTGCTGTTGAGTTTTTCAGTTGTTTTTTGGGGGGGGACCACTTAACCTTACTACCTCTCTTTAGTTCCCTCTACCAGTTCAGTGATAAAAAAAAAAAACCCTGAAGCATTCAAATACTGATTTGGACATCGATTACCATGGCAACGATTGAAACTTTGAAACATTCCTGCCAGCCCTACATGACACACAATGAAATGTGCAACAAGCAAACCATTAGCGCCCCTCAAATTGATCTGAAAGATCCACATTCCCAAAATTTAAGTGCATCTATTGGCAGAAATGGTGCAGGCTGCAATTTTCCCAACTGTTTTCATTAGTGTACAATAACCTGAAAATAAGAATTGTTGTGTTTTTGCTTCCTTAGAATGAACCGTGAACATCTACAAATGAAGCAGGTCTTCTTGCTCTACAGCAGACCAGAACGGAAAAACCAAACACTGGCTCCAGAAAGGGCCATTTGCGTTTTTGTGTTCGCCACTGTCGTTCTC
>JAPZEB010000001.1:31822907-31837481 GCA_029783705.1 Chaetodon striatus
CAAATTAAGCGACAGGAGATCTAATTGATCAAAAAGTGAGATTTTGAACGTTTGGCCTGCAGTTTTTGAGGCACTCTATAACAAAATTGATTTTTATATTGTTGACAGCCCATAATAACCCCCAGATGTAGCTCCCATCTCACCTGTCAAAGAAAAAATGTAAAGTCCTTGGGCGTGTGTCTTTCTCATGCTTCATAATTTACTGGTGAAGTGTCTTTTAGTTTTTTTTTCCCCCTTTGGATATTTCTTGGCTTTGTTATTAATCTTAATCTCCTCTTCTCCAAGCTACAGTGAAAGTATTCCAAATATTTCTTTATATAATTGTTGCCCCTCTCGATTGCCAGAATACATTTGCAGACAAATTGGTTTCACAGCTCTAAAACTGTACATCAAGTTGGTCCAAATTAATTGAAATAGCTCAGTCTGCCAGAGTCCACCTTGGCATTTCTGCAAACCACAGATATGCTACATTTGTACACTTTCTATGTATCATATCAACATTTGTGAAGTGACATAGCTCTGACTATGTGTATATGAGCTGACTTTGTCATCAGGTAGTTGAGGGGATAGCAGATAGTGTGAAACCCAGGCGAGACAGCTGCCAAACTGCAGACCATTGTTTGAGACCAACAGACAACAAAACAGCTGTTTTTAGTGAGACATGACAGCATATCCAGCCATGATTGTGGCACCCATACCAGGCATGATCTTTTCCAAACCATGACCAAGTGGTTTTATAAACAGGACCACATGCTGACCACAGCATTGTTAAAACGCAAAGAAACATACAGTTTCAGCATATCCGCTAGAAATAATCAGCATTGGCATTGTGCATTTCTGCAAACCACAGATAAGCTATATTTGTACATATTATATGTATCATGTCAACATTTGTAAAGTGACATAGCTCTGATTACATGTATACAGTATGAGCTGACTTAGCTGTGACTGTGGCACCCAAACTGGGCATTTTAAGTCATGGTCTTTTCCAAACCATAATCAAGTGGTTTTAGGCCTTAATAGAACCACATGTTAACCACAGCATTGTGAAAGTGTAAAGAAACATACAGTTTCAGCATATCTGCTGCAAATAATCCATGTTTTCACTGAGCATTTCTGCAAACCACAGATATCTGTGGTTTGCAGAAATGCCAGGATCAATGCCAACATTGATTCTGGCAGTTGAGTTGATTCAAAATGTTATGACTCAAATTTTAAACCAGAGCATTACTTAATCAAACTTGGATTATTAAACAGACGGACCTGACATTTTTTTTTTTTTTTTAATGGATGAATATTTTGTTGTTTTTTCTTTTTAACAGCAGTTTGCTGTTTGTCCTCACCAAGCTGTGCCTCAGCGCCGGTTTGTGTATATTTCTGCTGCCAGTAAGTTGCTTATTATTGATAAAGAATGAACACGCCTCATTCATCCATATCAGCCTCTTTTTCTCAGCTTCTCTACGCTGGTTTCATTACAGAATCGATTTTAAAGTTTCAGTGATTACTTGGCTCAGCAATGTTTGGCTGCTTACTGCTTGTCTCTTTATGAGCCCAGAGTGCAGCTGTAATTCTATAAAGTGTGGCCCCGCAAGTTTCTCTAGCTTGAAATTGAGGTATGAATAAAATTCTATCCTTTAAACACTCTCACAAACCATCTACTGTACCGGACAGTCTAGTAGCTGTCGTGTTTCCAGTGCAACTGCAACGGAGTGTGGTTGTGGAATAAAACCTTCATCAATCATAGTAGATGGCCAGTTATGCTGTCAGCCTATTGGAGGTAAAGAAAATGGGCTGCATTGTAAACACAGAGTTTTAAACTAGTGTACCACAGTCATACAGAGAAAACTCCATCATAGAGGACAAAGTGAGGGATTTTTCTCTTGTTTCGAGAAGGCAAAAAGCATCCTAACATAAAATGGTCGTGCTGCTGTATCTTGCTGTTGTCAATAATGTTCCTTCTGCTTTCATGCTTTCTTGCTTTTACGAGTGTTACAGTTATTGCTATCTTTATTGCTCTATCCATCTGAGCATAAAACCCAGATGCAACAGGTCCCGGTGAGCTCTCTGGAGCATGTCAAAAAGCTCATTTTCAGAAAGTTGCCTAGCTGATACAAGAAAAAAAAAACATTTGGTCACTTTTTCATCTTGAAACCGTTGGCAAGCACAGAGACCTGCAACATTCATGATATACTGTATGGATGAAAAAGGCCATAAATGACAGAGACAACAAAATTGCAGGATTGTAGGTTACTGTCTGACAACATGCTCACCAGAGTAAAAGCCAAGGCCAGATTCACTCTTGTTTGGCTTTTCGCCTCGCTATGTTTGCATTTTTTCTTTGGCCCTGTGTCTCTTGGATGCCTGCTGCTTAGTCACTTAGTCACTTCCTTTTTATAATGCCTCGACCTCACCTGAGCACTGTGGGGGTACACGCCCATTAACGTCCCAAAAGCACAAAATAAAAGGAAAATAGAGGCTGAGGGCAGAGTCTCTGTAGAAAAATACACTGCCACACAAGTCTTGTGGGTCATAAGTGATGATTTAGAGGGATTGCTACTGTGTGAAAATCCTTTGTAGTGTATCTTTACGAAAAGCATGCTGTTATTTTAACCATATCTACATGTTGCAGAGATAATGATAAATACACAATGAAGTTAGTCAATGCTCTATTTCATGGAGTAACTTCACCCAGAATACTCCAGATTTGATGCAGTGTTATGCTGAAATGAATGCTTCACCCACAAAATAATAAAATAGTATATCAATCATTCACCCCTGTTACGTCGACTTCATAAAGAGAACTTTGTTTTTCTCACATGCCTCAGCGGTCAACGAAGACTCCACAAATAGAGAAAAATCTTGATGAATTGGAGTAAAATGGGGGCATATTTAACAACAGCAGAACTATATCAAAACATCCTTTTACAAGCTGGCACTGGACTTGTGCATCATAGCCTAATCCAAGTATAATTTATCCACTTGTATGCTCAGTACTTCCTGAACACCTGCATTTTCTCTAAAACACCTTCACATTCTCACAGACAAATAGAGCACCGGAGCAAGTGCATCTGTTTGATTTTGACTACGATACATAAGCACAGTTTAAACTGTATAAAAATAATGCACGTGGCCACCGTGAGGTCATCCAATTGATTTTTGGAACCTCATTTTGTAACCTGGAGTTGGCATTTTGACCGATGGCATCTTGGATTCTTGGAGCCAGAATGGCCATATTTGGATGAGAGACTGTAGCTGAGGAGGAGTGGATCTGACTCATAGACAGTAGGGATGCCTCACCGACAGTCTGTCACTCAAAGCGCCACTGCCGTTAATTATGTATAACTGTAAGCCTTTACGGCGGCACGAAGGTGCAGTGGTTAGCATTGTTGTCTTACAGCAAGAGGGTTCCTCTCATTGACTTATTGAGCTGTTCAAACACCAGGGTTGGGGAGCCCTTTTTGCTGAGTTCGCATGTTCTCCTTGTGTCAGCGTGGGTTTGCTATGGGTACTCCGGCTTCCTCCCACAGTCCTAAGACATGTTGGCTAGGTTAATTGGTAACTTACAGAAACATACAATATTTCATGCCTTTTTCATTCATAAAAGTGTGAGCTTGGTTAGCTAATGTTACACAGACCTGCAGAAAGTACCTTCTCATGTTTGTCCTGTTTTCATTAGCCATTGGCAGTCATTACAAACGTGTTCTGAAATTCTTACATAATCTGTTCCTGGAGTCAGTTTCAGAACAGTCTTTACCGTCTTAGCGGTGTTATGAATGTATCAGTTTCATGCCTGGTACTCTGAGTAAACAGAAGTCACCACAGGCCACTTCTCTTTGACACATCACTGGCATAAGCTCTGTAAATCTGTCATGCATTGTCACATTATGTCACGTTTATTTCATGTAATGAAATCCAACTATTTTACAAACCTGTCCACAAGCAAACACATTCTTCTGTGAAGTCCTTGTGATTTTGATCAGGCTGACAGTTACTCCTTTAAAACAAAACCAGGCGTCTTTATGCCTCCAAGCTCTCGGTGTAATGTTGTGTCCCCAGTGTCGAGCTGACAGTTGAATGATATGTTTCTGTTTGGAGCATCTGTTGTCACTATAGCCAAACATTTAGTAGCATTCTACTAACACAACTTAGGAACTGTCACAGCTAACACACTTACCGTGCTTACTATTCAGAAATGTTGTGTCCTAGATAACACTCCATAAAAATTTGTTCTCCTCCAGTGCTCCTTGTGACCTATAGGTACACATTAGCCTCAGCTACACATGTAGACTTATTGTGCACCACAATCGTATAATCCTGCTAACATTGTAATATTAGCGTTAAGCTCAAATGACAGCTGAGGCTTACAATATGCAGCATAGACCCATGGAAACTGAGTCAGGTGTGACAAAAGAACGCCATGGTCTGTGATCTCACTTCAACATGTCATTTGAGTTTACAGTGCACAAATACATAGATCCCTGGCAATTTGGACGACTGCATGCTTTAACATTACCACCAGGTCTAAATGCACTATATGACATTTTATGACCACAGGCAAGTACCAGCATTAAAAGACTGCAGTGAGATAAGTATTTAAGAGGTATTCAGTGAAGTGTGCTTCACTGCGTGCCTCCTAAGTAAAGCACCGAGCTCCGTGGACATTACTTTGCTTCCAGCACAGAGGATCACCTCTCTTAGAGATGAAAAATGTGTGTTCACATTCATTTTTATAGTAGATTAGCATAAAATAAGCACCCCGTAGTATAAAATGTTATTTATTTTAATAGAATTTCCATCTGCCCATCCCTTTTTAAACAAGTATTTTAAGAGTTAATGAACACATTATCTTCAGAGCAGACCTTGACTGTGAAATTAATTAGACAACATAAAATCCTTATGAGGCATAAAACTCCATTTTACGCATAAATATTGGGTATTGCTCAGCTGAAAGCTGGAAAATGGGTTACTTAAGGCAACAAATTAATAATGTCAGCGTTTTCAAGATGCACCGGTGACAATATAATGCCAGGACTTGGACAGAGTGCTCGCACTTATTGAGCTGCCAAATGGGTAAACAAATTAACTTTGTTACACTTGATGATAAATTGTTTATCTGATGATTTTCAAGGGTGCTCTTATTCACTCTGACAAGCTGTAACACTCGTGGTTTCGCCCAATCAAAAACTTGAATATTTTAATCTGCTCTTTAGATTGTAATATGTTCAAAACTCGCAGCCATTAAAAGCATTACTATTGTGCCATATAGCATAATGTACAAGGAAAGAATAAAATACAGAAAAATATGTATAGCTGAACATGTTAATACATTTAATGACAAACCTCCTTTGTTGGCAGAAAGGAGCACATACTGTAGGACTGGCTTATTTTTCTTTTATTCAGTGTGTTAACATGCACACCTCTAATTTGACCAAGGAAATACTGCAGTTGTTTTATCTGACAGACAGTAAAAACCCAATCGACAAAATTGCTTGTTTGTGACATGTAACAGAGATACAGGCTACTGATTTATTTTTTTAGACATGTTTTTTTCCAGACAGCAGTGCCGAAGTGTGTGGAGAAAACATCAAACACAATTTAATGATGTTAGAGTCCTCTGCTCACTGACACGCAAAGGGTGGTGAGGTACACTGACTCATCTGTGTCTAATCCGCCAACTGACTCTTAATACTGAAATTTCAATTTCAGAGAATTGCGCTCCCAAAATGTGTTTTTTAAAACATGACATTTTCTGATAATGTTACAACTTTCTCTCTTAACATTATAACCTTGTTCTCAAAATTACTGCTGCAGTCTTGTAATACTGTTATTTTCCTTTTTCAAATTATCATGTGTAAAAGCGTATCTTCGTAATTTCATGATTTCTTTCTTGAAAGTACATCTTTATCCTCTCAAAATGCGACTATAACTTCTTTTTTCTCCCTCTTTTTATCTAAAAATACCCCTAATACTCATGTGTTACTTGTCAATTGCTTGTGATGGGACAATATGAAACGGAGAATTTGCTTTCAAGTTAGCATTTCAAGCAACAGAACTTGGGTCCTAATAATGGGTTTTGTGCTTTGTACATCCATCAAAGCAAAAGACAGCAACAAGATCCTAACAACAAGATCTTTCTTTTATTTTGTGCTGATAGAAAGATTATACCTGTAGACTAATCCCCACATCCTTCTAAAATATTATCCATGTAAACTTTTATTTATGGAAATCCATCCACTGTAATCCATGTGCTTCATTCAAACCGTTACCTCAGTTTTGTTACACACAGTAATCGGGTGGTTGAGTGCATGTTAACATACTGATTGAGTATTGCCAATACAAATTTACAGAAATTTGAATATTTTAAATTCAACATTTGCTTTTAAAGATTCAGTCCCTGAAGTAAAAAAACAAACAAACAAACAAAAAAAGTCGAGGGTATAGTGTCAAGATGCGTTTGCTGCTGTGCAATTTCTATCGCTCATAAACTGAGTACATATTTGAAGCAAAGATAGTATGCATCCCGACTGCAGTTTGTAAGCTTACATGGCCTCCATTCGAGGTTCACATGATTTTCATGTTGAATTGTATGGGTGCCTCGGTCGGACTGGCCTCCTCCTGTTCCTCTTTACGTGGCACATATTCAACCTCTATACTCGACTTAGTATTGTCTTTCCCTCGACTCCAGAGGAACAATATTACAAGACAGAAGAGGACAACTCCGAGGAAAGAGATAAATCCCATGGTGGTTGCAATGATAAGTGTCTTTACATCAAATGGAAATGGAACTGTGGCCCGGGTCACATTAGCACCTTCATCGCTGGGCTGGTTGGAAATGAAGGCAAATGTATTGTTTGGCTGGTGGGGCCAATTGGGGGAGTAGCTATGCACAAAAAGGTGAGCAGCTTTGGTGTCATTGCCTGCTGCATTGCTTGCAATGCACAAGTAAGTGCCGTTGTCTTGGATTTGGGCGTAACGCACCTCTAGTGTGCCATCGTGAGACACAGAAAGTCTTGACCCAGCGGTTTTGGTCGTGATGTATTCCTTCTTGGGGGATAGCCACATTATCACAGGGGCCGGATCACCCTCAGCTTGGCAAGCGAAATGAACCGTAGTTCCCTCATCTACATGGCTTTCTTGAACCTTATAATCCGTGATCTTTGATTTCTGGCAGATGAAATAGTCAGAGGGGAGGATGTCTGGAAAGTCCTTGAACTCTTTTCCTTGAACTACCTCAGGTGAAGCACACATGGGCTGTTGTCTGTTAAAGTTGAGCCTCCACCTCCGACGGAAGACCCACAGCAAGCGGCAGTCACAGGCTAATGGGTTGTCATATAAAGCCAGAGTCTCCAGGTTCCCCACTGAGTGAAAGACAGACTCCTCCAGGGTGTTCAAGCTATTGCTGGATACATTGAGGACACGGAGGTGGTTGAGTCCTCGGAAAGAGTAGGGCTCAATGGCAGTTAATCTTCCACCAGCCAAATGAAAAGCCTGGAGCTTCTGTAGATTGAACAGTTGGTTCCCTTCCACTGTATGAATAGGATTAAAAGACAGATTCAGAAACCGCAGATATCTTAGGTGACTAATGGCTTGGTAGGGGATGACAGTAAGATTACAGTTTGTGACGGACAATGATGTGAGGTTGAGTCCAAATAAGCATTTTGGCGTCATGGTATCCAGGGCAGGCATTTGAGAAATCTCCAGCACTCTGAGCCGATACAGCCTCTTAAAGGAGTAATCCCTTATGACAGTGACATTGAGATAGCGTAATCGAAGTGACAACAGGTTATGCAGATGGCTAAGGGCATCAGTGGGCACTGAGGCCAGATTGCATCCCTCAATGTTGAGGCTTTCAAGGTTGCTGAGGCCATGAAATGATCGGGGTGAGATGAATACTAGGTCATTGTCGCCAACCTCCAGAGCCCTCAGGTTGTACAGCTCCTGGAACATGTAGTCAAGCAGAATGACAATTTTGTTCTCACTAATATCCAGCTGGGTGAGGTTGGTCAGGCCTGTGAACACCCCCAGCTGAATGAGCTTCAGCTGGTTGTTGCGCAAACCTAGAGTTCGAAGATTCATAAGGTTGCCAAAAGCCCCAGGCTCGATGGATGAAATTGTGTTTTCGTTAAGTTGCAGCTCCTCCAGCTGAGGGTAATTAATGAACTCCTCAGGCCCCAGAGTTTTCAGCCGGTTCTTGCTTAGGTCTAGCAGCCTTGTTTCAGTGGGTATGCCCTCGGGAAGAGCTGCAAGTCTCCGTCGGTGGCACACAACTGAACGCTCCTGACCGTTGCAGTCGCATCGGGAGGGGCAACCGGTGGTGGAACCAGAGAGGACGGTGCCCAGCATGAGGATCAGGATGGGCTGCCAGCATGCCACCAAGTAGCTGTGCCCTCCTGCCTCCCCAGACACCATCCTACTGCTTACCTGTGGAGACAAGGAAAAAGAGGAGTTGGAAAAGAGGAGTGGTGGTACACAAAGAGCTTTGACAATTTTCATTAATGTCATGTCACGCTCTTAAGAGATAGAAAAAGGAAAGTTTTGAAAATTATAGCTAAAGCCCTGTTTGCACGGGACTAGTATAACCAGGGACCTCAGGTGATTTAGGCATAACCCCTCAGGTCTGTGTTTTGTGGGGCGTATTCGCATGGGAAAAGGGAAGTCTGTCTTTCATCTATTCTTGAGAATTGGGACAAATTATGTCCTACCAAGATAACCCCAACATACTGATTTCATTTCTGGGATAAAATGATATTTTTTAAAGAATTTGCATCTAAGAAATAAATATGATTCATAAAATATTTTGATCTGCTTTCATTTTTTTTTTTTAAACTTTTACACTTGTTCTATGCCAGAAAACAACCTTGCCCTAGACAAGAATTAATTATTTTTTTTGTGAAAGTATTGCCCCTTGAAAGATGTGTCCCAGATTTTTGTCAACTCCATCAGAAATGTACAAGCACATAATTTTATTGGACATAAAAAGTGTAAGCTATATCCCAAAGAAAGAACTCCTGTCTCACCTCCTGGTTTCCAGAAAGGCAGGAACGCTGCTTTAGTACTGGTAATCTTTGTACGTTTTGATATATTCATTAAATGACATTGCTATCAGGTATATCTCAACCATCACATGGCAACACCATAGCCTTCCTAAATCAAAACTAAATAAGGATTATAGTTTAAAAATTAGTATATTGATTAGCATTATGAGAACTCTTAGCAACTTTGAAAAATAAAATGTCTACTTGCTGCAACTGCTGTGAAATGAATAAATTCATAACTTTTTGTCAACTCCATAAGACTACAACTCTGTCAGTTCTGTCTACCTTAGAGTAAAAAATCGAAAAACTTAAATAAGTAAGGTTATATCCCAATTAAAAAAAAAAAAGAGTGATTTACTGACATTATCCCCCGGACATGATACACACAGTCATTTACAGCTCCACTTTACACAACACAAACATGACAAGACACCACTAATGGTGAAGTGCAGTGTTAACCTCCTTTTTTTTCTTTTATATGTTAGTTAAACAAACAGAACTGATTCTGCCACACATTATCATATGACATTCATTAGAGATTTGGCTTCTCTGGGTTTGAGCTTTCTCTTTCAGTGAAAGGGTCTCCGTGCTGTTTAGCAACATGAGCCTCCTGGACCCAAAATACTTTTAAAACTTTCATTCATATTGCCAACACAGCCTCCTTAATTCTCAACCTGAAAAGAGGCAGAAAAGATACACAGAAAACCGGCCACCTAAATATGACACCAAATCACCAAGATGCCAATTGGCACAGGACTAATATTAACACAAGGCCTTTTAAAAAAATGTTTTTTGGCAAAATATGTTAGGCAATTTGCTGTGAAATATTTATGTGGCAATCTGCGGACATGGCAGATTTGCACAGGATTACTAAAAATTGTTAGAGGTCCTCAGGTAATACTAGTCCTGTGCGAATAGAGCTCATGTCATTAGTTTCTAAGAGGAAAAAAAAATGCACCAAATCAGGATCCATTTAGCCCTTTATCAAGTTTTGATTCTGAACGAATGCTTGAATAACTATCGTGTCATAATTCCAACTGATGACATAAAATGAAATAGCTTTCAGGAAGCAGCGTCTGTTTACTGATAAGATTTTCATTTGCAGACAGATCCAGCTGGATATGGCTGTAAAAATGTTTAAGAATAACAAGAACACATTTTATTTTCAGTGTTTAATAGTTGTTTTCCTAAAACTCTTTCCTTACATTTCATAAAAATGATCTTAATGATCCTAGAAAAGGCTTCATGTTTCGGAACATACCATAACAGTTTAATGAACTATTGTTTTGCATTTCACAATTTCTATGATTATACACTGTTTTCTAGAACTAATGAGTCCTCCCAATTCTCAAGCCCATCTTGGCTCCTTTCTTAACAGTATGAGCTGAATACATTTCTTACATCATGAAACCCTTTGAAAAACCTATTTTCAGAACTTTTGCAAAGTCAGTGGAAATCACAATTTCGCTTTTATCTGCACACCTTTACAAAGATATAAGCCGCCTTTCCTCTTTCCTTGCATAAAATTCCATTATTGTGACTTTCCTCACAAGTAATGAAATCAGCCAATCAATAAAAGGGCTTGGTCACACAGTATGACCACCCTGCTGCGCTTCTGACTTCTGAGCATGCTGAAAAACAATTACTGCCAATATCAGTGACACGTTCCCTCCACTAGCACAAATGGTTTTTAATTAGCAGCCAAAAAATTCCATGGTATATCTTTAAATGGCTTCCTGAAATATTTGCAAACTTAACACATCCCATGCCACTGCTGAGCTGTTGACCTTGCAGTGATATAAAACAGAGATTGCTGCCAAGCGGTGATAAATGGAGAGAGGGAGATTGTCAGAGGACTTTAAACCCCTATTTGATTTCGACTCAGGGGAACTTTAACTTGCTAAAACCTTCAAGCTCTACTTCTCACATCAATCATGCGATTTAAGTCGCAGCTGTATCTGTGGGACACACTCTTAAAAGAGCCTCATGCAAAGTAAGAGAAATTACACTGTGATTTGTTTTTCTTTTGGCATTTTATCTGAGCTGAAAAGAATCTGAAAAATTAAGCAAAACATTAGAGTAATGTGATAACCAAGTATTGTACATCGATCAGCCAAAACATCAAACCTCTGACAGGTGAAGTGAATAACATTGATCGTCTCGTTACAATGCAGTTTTCTGCTGGGAAATCTTGGATTTTAAGATTTATGTGGATGCCACCTGACACGCACCACCCACCCAAACATTGTTAAAGATCAAGTAACCCCCTTCATGGCTACGGCAGTCCTCTATGGCATTCGCTCTCCCAGCAAGACAATTCACCATGCCACACTGCAAAAAAACTGCTCAGGAATGGCCCAAAGACAGTGACAAAGAGCCCAAGGCATCAACCTAGCTTCCATATTCTCCATATCCAAATCCAATTGAGCATCTGTGGGAGGTGCCGGTACCCCATCTGACCACAAGTCCAATCCACAGTTGGTCCTCTACCCTGTCAGGGCATGGACACAGGACCTCTAGTGGTGTCCTGTGGTGTCTGTCATCAGGGCGTTGGCGGTGGATCTGTTAAGTCCTGTTGGTTGTGAGGTGGGGTTTTGCCACCTCCCATGGATGCTCAGTGGGATTGGGATCTGGGGAATTTGGAGGCCAGGTCAATACCTTGACCTCTTTGCCACATTCCTTGGGCCATTACGGAGTTGTTTTTGCAGTGTGGCATGGCCCATTAGGGAGGGCTGTTGCCATTAGGAGGGGTACTTGGTCTCAAACGGTGTTTGGGTGGGTGCTGCATGTCAAGCGGCACCCACATGAATGCCAGGAACCAAGGTTTCCAAGCAGAGTATTGTATTGTAACAAGATTATCAATCTTTTCCACTCCACCTGTCAGTAGTTCTAATGTTGTGGCTGATCGGTATATATTGCTGTACATTAGGGAAATGAATGTTTAAATTTATTTAATACAAATCAGTGATATAAAGAAATGTAGCTTTTAATTTTCAAGTGGGAAATTCTGTTATGGGAGTATAATACAGTCACCCTCCGAATATTCATCATGTTGTCATACGTGGGAGCTGAATAGGCACTGTGTGTTCTGTCTGTAGCTCATTCACCAGAGGAGTGTTTTTGTAAGAGCGCTTCAAATGATCGGTGTAGTGCTTTTTAGAACCTCTCTGCCTGTCTACCACGCTGTCATGGTGTTAAAAAAATATTAAGCTTGATAGTGAAGATTAGACTGATTTTGCTATTATTGCACCAACACAAATTAAACATCACTCTCAGTGAATTAAAGTCATGGGACTGAAGCAGCCTGGATTGTGGTCTGAGTAGCTCCAATGGAACAGTAATTGCAGCTTCCGTTTTTGCTTCCTCCAGAACTGTTAATTTCTGCTGCACATGTCAGACACATCGGGCGTCAGTCCAGTGTGTACAGAGCATTGTGAAAAGCAGACTGTCAGAATGAAAGCTTAAGTGTCTAACGGTGGCGCCTTTGTGACCCTCCCACTCTGTTCCGTCTCCCACTAATTACGTGAAAACTACAAATGGATAGCATGTAGACTCATCCAGTGGGATGGTGAAATGTTTTCTAAAACAGACAAGCACACGTTTTGCTTTGATCCACTGTGACAGATGCTAAACCTTCGAGTAAAATGAAACCTTACTAAGATAGTAGACGCAGAAAACGGCTGACATGTTTATCTGTTTGACACAGAATGAGATTTTTATCTTGTCAAGTCAGGCATATGAATGAAGATGAGGCCCACTGATGTCCTTGCTAATCGAAAACAAGCAAATGCAAATGCAGTGGTGATTTTCTTACCAGAGTATCATGCATGATTTATGATTCAGAGTGTAGTAAGGGCAGGGGTACTATCTGTGTAGTCTGGCCTTACAGCTCAGAACTGCTCACTGTATGACCGTTTTGTTTTGACCTTGAGCTAAAAGAAAGACATTGGCAATCTCTCAATAACTGCCTTTACATATGCTTTTTTTACTCTTTACATGTTAAGAGCGTGGTTTAAAGACTTATTTCCTGAGGAAAAAAAAAAAAAATCAATTTTAGTCCTTGATCCATCACTCCACATATTTTCTGTCCCCACCCTGATTCTTTCCATTTCTCTTTTTGATGGTATTGTGCAGGGGAGAAAGATGAGTGGACAAACCTTTTCTCTCCTGTCCCTCTATGACTGCTTGCATTTTCTCTGCGGACCTCTCACCCTGTCATAGTCCTCTTTCAAAAGCATGTCTCGGCTTACCATTAGTCTCTTGTTGCCTTGAATCTCTGCATCTCCTCTCTTATGGTGCCATGTGGTTTGATACAGGGCAAACTGAAGAGAGGTGTGCACTGCTAATGGGTCACTGAGTTTCTGCAAGGAGCATGCAGACAAATGAGCTTTACGCATCGGTGCATGAATGCCCTTGGGTTGTTTTTAGTTATTGTTAAGTATGTTTGTTGTGCAGCATAATGTTTGAAGGACTGTTGGGATATTTACATTAAAAGGGGAACTGGGCCATTTAATTATAAAGATTATTAAACCCTCTATACATACAGGAGACAAAAAAAACCAAACACAAGTAGGTCATGAAAAATGACTTCAGCTCTGAAATACATCATAGTTGCAAATACAAAGCTTTGACATTAGTTGCAAACCAATTAGCATTATTTTTCAGTTGCCTGTAAATTGTACTCTGTATTTGTCTATTATTTCCCTGTTGGATAGTTTCAACTTGTGACCGCTGTCATGAATCATCAGTGCTGCTTGAGTTCTGAGAGTGTTTCCCTTGATAGAGTAAATAATTCAGCTTTCAGTTTGGGCACAGATGATTTGTCTTTTTTCCTTTCATAGCTGACAAATGCTGAGATTCAATAATATGACCAAGTCTTGTTTCAGTGATTGTAAATGTGATTGCATTACGTCAGCGTTTACAACAGAGGTCCTATGTGTTCTTGTCACAACCCGTGAGCGTACATGTGAGCATTGAATTTTTGGGAAGCACGATTGAAAGAAGCTGTGATGTCTTTGCGGACAATTAGTTATTAGTTTATAGTGGGGCTCCTCTGAATACCAGTTCTGGAGCTTTAAAGCCTCTTTTTGGAATGACAGGTGAGAGGATGTTTTTTAAGAAGGTTCAGTAAGTGCACTTACAATAATGCAACAATCAGTGTCTTTGTTGCATGCAGGTCGCAGTAACTTAAGCTTATTCACTGAAAGACAGCTAAGCCGTTACTTGCTTTCAAGGACTTTTGCCAAGCTGGTTATATATTTGCCCATTTTCTTTGGTATCTTTTGTATATCTGGCACTTGACTTTTTGAGGGTCATCTTTGTAGATTTTGAAACAATTCCAAACGCTTGACTTTTTTGACATATTGTTAGCATATCTGTAAGCCTGTCATGGGTGGGTCAGAATGTCAGAGTCACAAAAGTAGGCCTGTCGCCAAGTTGAACTGGCCTTGTCTGAGAATAACAAATAATTAATGTTGATGCATAACTAATGTTGAATTACCATTTCTTACTTATTGGACTATTTGGGATTTCTGGGGCA
>JAPZEB010000001.1:31837581-31849979 GCA_029783705.1 Chaetodon striatus
CTGAGAATAACAAATAATTAATGTTGATGCATAACCAATGTTGAATTACCATTTCTTACTTATTGGACTATTTGGGATTTCTGGGGCAATGGTATGGAAAAACAGAGCATTCATTCTTGATGCACCAAGCCAATGGTTGGCCATCTGTCAATGTCTGCCTAGCTGTAAGCAATTGTATCTTTTTTGTGGTGCATCCTGCACCGTTGGCACTGTCAGACTTGGTTGGCTATCTGAACGAATTCAGCATGTTGAATTGGCGTTGGACCAGGCAGAGTCTTCAGTGAGTGAGGCTGCTCTGATTGAGGTCAGTACACGAGAAGAGAAACGGAAGTGGGGAAAGTAAACAAAAGGCTGCAGTCAAGATGGTGTGAGATCAAAACGGATGTCATATTAGGTAAGATTACTTTTTAGCTTTTGAGCTCTTTAGGGTAAATGGGTCATAATTGTTTGTGTCATTGTTCATTAGCACACGATGAATATTTGTTCTTTCAACATCTGGTTGTTTTGTCAATGTGCTAACTGGCTAACTTGCGTCTTAAATCCATCCTGTCTGTCTACCAATGTCTCTTTTTGAATGATGAATACAGACTACTGCTTCCTGCTGGCATAGAGAATTATCTCCTCTCAGGCAGGCTCAGAACGTACATGCTAGTTGGTCGTTTGCTATCTTTGCAGTATACTTGAGTGAAACTTTTTGGCCGAGACATAGACAATCTGAGGCGACACAGTTGGCCTTTATCACCACTGGTTCTTTGTCAGTTTGGAGTGCCTGGGCCTTGAAAGACTGCGTTATGATAAAGTGATGTGATTGTCTGAACTTTCCAGACTGTTGTAGCTGTTTTGTGATTTGGCTTTACCTACTTAGTCGTTTTATCCACATTACTGATAAGTATTTAACAAAACTCTCATCGAAATATTTTGTGAAAGCACCAATAATTAACTCTACAATGTTGTCACTATCAACAGCAATGTCGATATCAAGGTAAAATTACCATCATATTTGATTTTCTCACCCAGCCCTAGTTTACAGAATGTGTTACAAAACACAATCTTCTGAAGACAGTCAAACATATGCAGTCCATAATTTATCTCGTACATCTCACATATGCTTCAGTCAGTGATGCTTTTCTGAATCTCCCTCCCCGGGGGATCAATTTCTTATCAATTAAGTCTTATCTTATGTTTTATTTCTGGTAATGACAGCTGTTGATAAATGATTGCAATCTCTGGACGACTTCTAACTTCAGTTTTATTCATTACAGTCATGAGCAGTGTGCTCATTAGCACCTCTCTTAAACATAGCTTGATGCTGAGTGGCAAACATTTCTCCAACAACTTTCATTATGCCGTGACTGTTTAGAGAAAAGCGAGGATGAAACAGAGAAGGAAGCTACAAAGTAACAAGTAAATATGTATAGGATTTAAGAGATGGAGATTGCTTTCACTGGTGTGTTTGTGTTCAGCTGACAAACTTTAAAGCAAACATTTAAAAGTCAAATAGCAAACAAACAAGAAAACATTTTGGGCTGCAGAGAAGTGACAATGTTTGTGGGAGATCACAGTGGACAAGTCTCTAGAGTCTTACTCTTTTATGAGACAGTACTGCAATATGATATCTAAACAGCAAACATTTTCTGTTTTTATTGCCTACTGCACAAAAGGTTTTTATCTTATATCATTTAATTTTTTCTGTAAAGTATAATTAGGTGTTTAAATCTAGTCATGAATTCAACGCATTATAATTAGTATGAAGATACAGATTAAAGCTAAATCTCTAGCATGCACATATCTAGGTATGCAACTGTTAAACATACCAACAGTAATGCTACAACAAATATGCAGTGACCTGCAATAATGATTATATTACGTTTAATGTTTGCAGAGTAAACCTGGACACTTTAGAACTGTATTGCCAGCTAATCTACATCCTCCAGAGGAATGAGCAGTCAGATAAGAAATTCCATGGAAACAAACCCTCCATGGAAGCCTAAGATAAAGCTAACAACCCCTGTAAACCTAAAAAGACACTGTATGGCCTGATGCTCCACCATGCCAGGATCAAATGCTTAGAGAAAGACAAAATGGTTCAGTGCATGCATGGGAACTACTCCTGTTGAGATGCAGAAACACACCTGCATGGGGTCAGCAAACTCCCGATCTTTCTTCTCTTGACAGCAGTATCCTCTAGCTCTCTGGGCTCTCAGCCACAAAGGCATACACATTTTGCCTCAGAAGTTACTGCACAGAACATACCCACACCCATACTTATCGTGGAAGGAGATGGTGTCAAGAGAGATTAGAGGAGTTCGGATAATTATAGTGATCACTGTGGAGGACACGGAAATGCACAGAAGCCTCTTTTTGAAGGACTAGTTCATGCAGAAATGAAAATGTTAGATGGTATTTAATTGCCTGCGTCAGTTTGTATGTCTTCATAACGGACAATGAATCCTCATACTGTGGCTCTCTGAAAGCCTACTTCAAAACAAACCTACCAAAAAACCCTCATGCCCCATAATCCAGCATAATTAGTGTTCAGAAGCCAAACAATTGCACAGAATCCAAAAGATTTACACCAGTATTCAAAGCATTTTTTCATTAAAACTAGTTTCCTGCAGTGTTTTTGCATAATGATTTTTTGGGCTGTTTGAGAAGCAGTTCACGGATGCTTAAGAGGTGGGGAGATGTGCACCTGCAGAGCTCTGTGTGACTGTGGAAACAATTATGACCACCGAATCACAATATTTTATGTAACGTTATGGTGACACAAAAGAATGTAGCGAGAGGAGCTGAGGATCTAGATTTAGATTTAGGTTTACCTTGAAATCTTTTTGCATTCTCCAAACGGCTGCATGGACATAAAAACATATGAGAATTAGTCAGAAGGTTAGTGCTGGTTTTGGAGGATCTTAAGGTGATCTCAAGCAGAGGTCCGCAAGTAGATAAACAAACCAAACATAAAGCCTAAAGGGTGTTTATCCAACAATTTCAGGCACATACTGAACCTTTGGCATTCATGCTGGATAGCTTTCAGTTTGACAGCTGACGCTGTAGATTAATGGTCTTGAGGATGCCAGCGGACATGGAGTAGTTGATCATAGAAGCCTGTTCTCCACCTAAACATTACTGTGGTTAATGGAACTGAAAAGAACAGTCTCCATTAGGCTGTCTATTTGACTCTGCCTGGTTCAAAGTACCTTTACTGCACTCTAACCAATGCAGCATTCATTCAGTTGTCAGGAGTCATGGCTGGTATGAAGTGAAAGGTGGCCAAGCAGGTTGGATGCTTTTATTGTAATGTAATACTTATTTAGTTCCAAACCTAACTAATAAAGTGCACTTAGAAAATCTCCACAAGGCGACTGCGTCCTGGCTGCAACATGGCTGCGGGACTTATCCCGGCCACTCTAGACAATGCTTGTGGCACAACTGTGATGGAAATTGTCCCTTCTGGTCCCCCTTACAGTCAAGACTGTGATGAAGATAACAAAAATGGGGGTTAATTCATGTTGTATGGTGCATAACTTTAGTTGATCATAAAATATGGCACATAGAATTAATCTGCAGATGCTTCGGTTTGAAATTATACCAAGCTTTTGTGTGGATGTCATAAGGCTGGGCGCTATATTGATATCATATTGATACTGTGAGATAAGTATTTCTAATATCTTAATATAGTAAGTGTCTTTTCTGTTTTTTAAGGTTGCATTTTAGTAAATTGATGTCATTTTCTGAACCTAACAGACTGTTCTAGCTGTTCTGTTGTTTGCCTGTACCCATTTCATTATATCCACATTACTAATGATCTGTGTGAAATTGTCAATAGTCAGCCCTACAGTATTGTCATAATATCTATATTGATTTTTATTTATACAAGATAGGAATTAAAAGTAACATTGTGTGTCACAGTTAAAACTGGCCTGACTCAGGTTCCTGTTATGCAACCAAAACACATTACAGTACAAAATAAAAACAGAAACAATCAGCAGAAGCAGATAGAGGACTTAAGTGGAGTGAGTAAAATGGGATATAGGATTTAAATCAGGGGTTGCAGGTATGTCCATCCATCAGATAGTGCTTATGTGCATGTTTGAAATGTGTAATAGAGGTTATTGCTCTAATGTAGTATGGGATCTCGTTCCAGATCTTAGTGTAAGTGTGACAAATGATCTCTGACCAGAATTGTTTTTGTAAGGTGGTACAAGAATAAGAGCATGTGAGACTGATCTAGTGATGTGTTGCTGTCTTGTGTTGTGACTTGGAAGTGGAGTAGTAAGTGTAGGATTGGAGTTGTTGTTTAGGATCTGAAAACAAATTTAATTTAATAAAATTTATTGGCTGGATTATTTGTGTAGGTACTTGGTCAAAGAAATCATGATATTTGATTTTCTCCATAGCTCTAATGTCAGTTTTTAAGCCACAACAGAAGTTAAAAATGTGGCCTGCACAGACTATTTACGACTTGTTGTGTCTAGCTGAGCCAATTTGATAATGCCTTCTGTTCTAAGCTTTTGCTGGGTGATCTTGTTGAGGACTTGCAGCCCTGACTGGCTGGTTAAGAGGAGTGAGGAATTGGCAGTCAGCGGCGCAAAAAACAGCAAATGAAACACGTTTTTCAACAACTGTGAAGTGCTGCAACCTTGAGAAGTCCTTGAGCATATAATCATAAATAAACACACAAAATATTAGGCTGATTGCTCCAGTAGTTTGCAAGATTAACTGTGGACAGACTGATACACAAACACAAGCACACACACACACACACATGATCAAATTCATGATCCCCTACAGGCTAACGCCCATGTCTTGTCTTGTGAGTTGCTGTTTTTTTGAATTGCACAAATACACATAAAAGGGAACATTTTCTCTGCGTGGCATTTCTCGCACAATAAAGCAATAATTAAAGCAAGCTTTTAACAGTGAGCGCTGCAACCCATTTCACTGCTCACCTTGCTGCATGCGTGCTTTTGAAAATGAATTGTTCATGCTCTGCTCCTGTCAGGGCATACCCCCTCAGGTTAAGATTACAGACTGTGTATGCACCTCCAACAGGACCGGCGCTATGTTCAAAGGCACCCCAAGGGTGCTGGCCAATAGCAAGTCAGTAAGAATTGCATCTTCCTCACATGTTCATCCTCTACACTACTGATCTGGAAATAACCAGCTTCGAGATCAGAAGGCGCCTGTCATCTCCTGTGTGGTCAGCGGACGAGACTAATCATCTTTGATCCTCCATCTTTTTTAGTGCACCTGAAATAATTATATGGATCCTTTTTTTGTGTCGAACAGTCACCTTATCATGACCTAATAAGCAGTAGTTCATCATTGGCTGCAATGATATTTCTTATGATAAGTGCCCTGGTCAGCTGGCTCCAGTATTTTAAATTAACATGTGTTTTTCGCAGAGGACATTTTGTCATATCACAGTAGGAAAAGCACACGGGTAAAAAATAATGATGGCTGGAATCCATTTAGGTGCTTCGGTTTTAGGGTCCTACTATTGTGCATCCATTGTTTATGAGATTAGTTACAACAACTTTTCCTATGACAGCAAATCAAAAAGTCTGCTGTGAAAAAGACCCCTTATTATTCCCTAGAATTACAACACGAGATAAAAGAACTGATGTGCCTCACCGCAAAAACAAGCATAAAGAGACACCCAGTACCACAGTGCTAGACAAAAACACTAAAAACACTGCAAAAAACAAGACAAAAAAAGCTATTCACATCACTCCGGCAACAAGAAAGGCAACGCTAGACTTGCTACACTTTGTTGCATTGCTCATAGGTGCAGCTAAGACAACTTCGGTTCCACATGTCAAAACAAAAGTAAAACTTGTCACACAATTCTTCCCCCTAACATCATATGTATGTCATCATTGTGGGGATGTTTTTAATTTTGAAGGACGTGCCTTTAAGCTCTGATTGGTCCGCATCCCACACTGTGCATTCTCAAAGTTTAGAAATTGTCAGTATGCCACAAATGCACATAAACAGGTCACAGGACCCTCTGCCGTGCAAGCAGACAAATTCTCTTAATCCGTAAATTTTAAAAAATGTCTAATCCTTACGATCTCTGTCTTTTGAGAACAATCAATAAAGTATGTTAGCATGGAAACGAGCAACTGGAGCGCCATCAAAACATTGTGTTTCAAGAGAAAAAAAAATTCATTAAACCATCTCACTCAGCAAACAAAGTTGGTGTTTGGAGTCGAGGGCTGGAGGCATGTAAAAAAACAAAGGGGAAATCCTAAGCACTCAGAGTTGAGCTGACACCTACGTATCACGCCCTGAAGACGACTCCTGCTGAAACATGTGGGTGTCAGCCATGCTTGAATAAAAGCTTTTTACTACACGCAGAACTCTGACTGCCTCGGAGTTCTCTTGTCTTTATTGTTTGTTGAATGTATGTCAATGTAACAATAAGCATCTGTCTTGACAGACATCATTTTTGGAGCTGTTGACCCCAAATTTTAGGTGACTGGTTCCTGCATGCAGTTCTAAAAATAATGATGACAGTGAACCTCACTCGTAGGGAAGTGGCTCATCCTGGCTGGCTGGGGATTGACCTATGTTCATCAGAAAGCTCCAGCTGTGTTCATAGATGTGTTCTTACAACGTGTAACCATTATTATACGACTTCAGTATTTTGATTATGCTAAATAAGAAATGTTGGTTCATCTTGACTAATGATTTCTTAAGATCAAGAATATTAAGATCATTTGGTTTGTATTTGGTGATTGAAAATGTGCTTGATTAAACTTAAATGATATTCCTTTAAAGGGTCAGATCAGGATGAGGCTGATATTGAGAGTTAGGATTTGCATGATTCTACTTGAGGGGTGGATTTAGAGGCATAGGGATGTATTTATGATTAAAGGTTCAGTCAGTGTGTAGGATTTAGGGGGATACATTGGCAGAAATGCAATATAAAATAATAAGTATGTTTTCTTTGGTGTATAGGCGGCTGAAAATAAGATTTTTTTGTGTTTTTGAGACCCCAGAATGAGCAGTTCATATCTATGTAGGGAGCGGGTCTACAGTGTCCGCCATGTTGCTCCGCCATGTTTCTACAGTAGCCAAGAATGGATAAACCAAACACTGGCTCTAGACAGAGAGAGCTGTTTGCGTTTTCGCTTTGGCAGAGGTAGTTAGCAGCCCCTCTGTGGCAATCACTGTCAGAGAATCACTGATTTTTAATGTGAAACTGCTTTATTCAGTGTTTTTATTGGTTTTAATCACTGGGTTAGTTTGCGTTGGAGAGGGAGAGACCTCTGCGGATAACTCAGCTCCTGGTGAAAACCTCCTGCCCTTCTGGATCTAAAGTTAGTAGAGAAAATAGTTGAGGCCACATTAATAGGTGCTGGTCTAGTGGCCCATCTGCGACGAGCTTAACGGCATCAGGGAAACTCTTATTTGTAACATGAAACTGATTTATGTGGTGTTTTTACTGGTTTAAATCTCCTGGTCTGTTTTTTGTGGAGAAAAAGAGACCCTTGCGAGTAGTTTGGCTGCCGGTAAAAATCTCTTGAACAATAAACACTAAAGGAATCTTAACCGGGACTTCACGCTTGACGCATGGGAGACGTTTTTAGCTGGTTGCAATCCCCAGTCGTCACTGCTAAATGCCACTATACACTGCTCTTTTAAGGTGCATTAACAAAACAGACCATAAATGGAAAATTGAAAGTGTTTTGAGATTGAAGTTTCATATTGCCCTTGTTATTTTGTGTTTCATAGTTAAAGCTGTACTACAGTAATTTTGAGCCAGAGATCCAGAAAGTAGACTTAAAAATAAACCCATAGCCTTTATGTACTGTGACGTTATTGTGACTAATGCGCTGGACTTTGCACTTATTCTTCAGGGCAGTTTGCTCGGCCTTGTGAGAAATGTTCCAGTTATCACTGTTACTTTAGCCCTTTGTGTGGTCTTTCAAGTCCTGATAAAAATCTCTCTTTAGGTTCCTCGACGTTCGACCGTCTTTACCAGGCACTCGACTCTACACAAGATACAGGCTCCTGCTCTACTATTTCACACTGAGCAGGTAGTGTACAATCAGTGTGTGGGAGCTTTTGAGCGAGAAGCTTTTGAGCTGGGAGCAGCTGCCCACGGTTTTATATGGGGGGTCAGTGAGAGCCAGAGGGACTCAACCAGACGGGCTGGTGAACCAAAACAATTAACTGGAAGAGGCTGAAACCTGCTCAGAGCTGCAGACTGGGCTGTTCATTCTCTGAGATCAGCAGTACTAATAACCCTTTTACAGAGTCATTTGATTTAGTGTTGATATGGAAAATATTGCTTAATGGAGTTTTAATTTGCCAACCAAAGACGTTTTTATGTTACATTACGTTACATTATTTATTATATCAAGATCTAATTAAAGACGCTGGGATATTTTCATCCTGTTGGACTCATCAACAAGATCAGTCAGATTCACGATGAGGGATGTTAAAGCAGCTAAATGATCCTGATCCCTCATTAAAATGGAGGAAAAACGGGGCCTGGGATGAACCTCGCAGTATATTTAACCTGTTATCCACTATTACCATGCAGATCTGTTTCTTGGTTCAACAAAGTCTAACAGTAATACTACAAAAGAGGCTCCTTTCTTCATTAACACCCATTCGTCTTGAAAGTCAAGTAGGATAAGCTGGAAATTACACAAACCTTTATCCCCGACTCATCATCAGGGAATATAAGATGTTTTGGACTGGAATTGAAAAGAAAGGGCTAAATGCCATACTAAAGGCAATTTTACCTCAGACAAGCCTCTTACGGCGCTTCGTAGAGAGCACAATAGGAGATTTTGAGAGATTTTCGCACCAAATCACTCCGGCAATAATCACCGGCCACATTACGACACATGAAGTTAGAGTGCCTTGGCTTTTTTTAACCGATGCAAAGAAACTAAGACAATTGATTTGAGTCGTGTGCTCGGATTGCTTTCTCTGAGTTCTTTGTCTCGGTGTCTTTTACATCAGCCTTGGTGTTGTTAGAGAAATGTGTCATAAAGATTTCCAGAGACTTAATTACTTACTGCCCCGGTCCTTACAGTTTTGAGAATGCAGACATGCGGAGCAATAATCCATCATGTCCTTTCTTTCAAGTGAAAGAAACCAGACCACTGGTGTCAGTTATATTATAAATACCCGCCAGACAAAAGGACGGGATGACAGATGAACGGGAAGAGACAGTCTTTCCAAGATTTCCACTCTGATGTATCACATTGTTGGCTCTGCTATTCAAGAGCTTGAATCCAGTCAGGAGCACGAGCATGAGGCAACCTCAGTCCTCCATCCTACCAGCCCCTGACTGTCTCATATTTAGCATAAAGCTGTTATTATTAAATTTAAATGAGGAAGGCTGCTGCAGAGCCGCAGGACTGTGACCTTCTGAATACATTTGTAGAACGCAAATTTGAGTATCCTGTGACAGATCTGCCTCCGTCTGTCACCTCGCCATCCAGCCGACACTGTATAAACACGTGGTCTGGCAGTCTTCACCACAATCACTCTCACCATTTCCTCTTCAAGGTGGCTGATGTTACCCATTATGTGGCAGCATCTGGATTACAGATGGATCTTGTTTCAAGAGAAAGCTTTAATAGTAACACCCTAGATGTTTTGTGGCCACTTTATACATTGCTCCTTTCTGGGGCATCGCAAATGAACTGTTATGTGCAGGAGTGCCCTAATTTTAGCTGTAAATAAAATGGGCTATAATTAGAGGCCAAATCATACATGGGAAAAATAAACCACGAGAGAGCCCACAAAAGCCTCTGATGGAGGTGGCATTATTCATTCTGTGTCAGTCACTACGTTTACACACAAAATAATCCGTTTTTTGCCCTTATTCCAAAAAAGACAATGCTCCTACTAATCTGTTTACATGGCTAATAAAAATGAATATTCCACTATTACTGTTTACATGCAGCCGTGCATACTCTGATTAACATGTCCTAATGTCATTTATCATGTTAAAATGTGGAAGAGTTAAACATCTGGAGGCAGCAAAATTGGATTTTTAAAAAGTTTTCTACTGGTGGCAGACATGTTTGATCGTGCAAATCTTTTTGAAAAGGTCAACGTCCCGACATTTGGGCATATCCAAAAATCTGTTGATAGCCAAGTCTTTCATAATGTTTAAAGTAGATGTGTTTCTTCTTCGGATTAGAAATGTGGGGTTTTCTTCTGGGCATGCATCTCTACCCCAGTCTTCAAACTGTTGGCGAGTTGGTTTGTGCACAACATCTCCATGACAGCGCACAGAGCAGACCGTAAACAGACAAGAAGCCGTGTGTTGCAAACTGCGGTAAAGACCTGGATTGAGAAGCATAGTCTGAATGTGCTGTATACATGTCCAAAGAATGCGATTAAAACCTGAATTATACTGGCATATCCCATGTTTTAATCAAAACATGCTAAATTTGGAATAAGGCTTAATCTAAACGGAATATGCTGTTTACATGACCTGCATTAAATTCAAAATATTGTCACATTTGGAATAATAGTGGAATATCAGCATGCATGTAAACGTAGCCATTATAGCCTACTGTATATAGTTACCTCTGCTTTCATTTGAACATCCCAACATTTATGCCTCCCTCGAGTTAACCCACAAATGTTGCTGACTGTAACTTCCTCCAACATTTGATTTGTCGGTTTGACTATTATTCCATTTGAACTGGGAAGGAAACTTAAATCCTTCTGTAAACACATTACCGTGGCTTTGATGATCCCCATTTGATCATACTGTGAGAAAATTGGCTATTGTTCAGTGTTATGTAGACCGCTACGACACAGAATATTAAGCATATGACAGCAATGAACAAAGGCCTGTGGGAAAAAAAAAAGAAAAAAAAAGAACAGCAGCACTGCTTTGATTGTGCCTAGCTGTTGTACTTTGTTTGGATTGAAATATAAGCCCCATAGTTTTTTATTACATGTGTGCACATTTTCTAAATAATTTTGCTAATATTTATAATTGTATTATTAGTTCTGGTGACATGATTACACAAATTTTTGCCTATAATGAATAATATATCAGCTCACGCAGAGAACTTTTTAATATTTCTTTTCCTGAGATGTCTGAGTGAGGTGAGTTCATATTCCTGTGTGCTTATTATTTTTCAAGTATACACTATTCATAAGTAGCCTATAGGTAAAAACCTCTGGATCCTACAGACCCCACAAGGTCTCTTTGCTTCAGTGTTTATAGATGATTCAAGTATATTATGGACCGCTGCATGCACTCACAGAACTTTATATTATTCTTATTCTGCTGGCCAGAGAGCAGCCTCCGAGGACAGTGGAGGTTATATGCCTTATACAAGTAAACAATAAGCATTTGAACTAAGACCATCCCAGGGTGTCATTTATAAGCCACTGTTGTATAAACTGAATATAATCAACTACCCTTCATTCCAGGTAAAACACACAATAGGTTAGTTGCTTAATAGATCACCTGAATCACCTCATCAGAACTTTTAAAAATGCTCAAAACAGTTAGTACCTTGCGAAACGATTTCCCACTGTGCTCTGTTGTGGAAAACATTAAAAGCAGCTAAACTGGATATTTTTCTGTTGATCAGATTGAATGTGAAAGGATTCACTAATAGTGATGAACCAACAGAGAATGATGAACTCTGCAGTTCCCCTCAGTGTGTTGTAGTGACTCTTCGCTCACTGTTTTGGTTTAGTCTCATCAGCCTGGTTTCCAGCCTCAGCAGGCAGCTGTTTTCAGTAAAAATAGCTCTGATAAACCCACTGAACACTACCTGCCCAGCACCACATGGCAGAGAGACAAAGTTTGTGACTAGAGACTGATATTCAGGAGTTGAAGAGCAAAGCCGAGCTAAAAAGAGTGAATGTTGGATTTATATTTATCAGGAGGATAATCTCCATATGCAGATATCTGCATATGTATGCAGAATCTGTAGGCAGCCGGATGAGGTTTTGGATTTGGATGCATTCTGGTCTCTGCTTCTAGTCCATTATTAGTCCAAGTAGTATTGACTAGTCACGTTTGAGCAGGCTTTTGTTGCGTGCAGGTAGACAGCAGAGGTGGGGGTTAAAATTAATAAAGTGTGGCAATATTGTATTGATACATGGATGGCAAGTATGGATTTTTTTCTTACATAAATTATTAACATTGCAAATACAAATTAAACATTTGGTAGCCTACTAGAGTAAATTTCCTTTTCAGTCCATTACATACATGTTGTTCCTGGGTCAATCCCAAAAGGGAGCCCTTCTGTGCAGAGTTTGCATGTTCTCCTCGTGTCAGCGTGGGTTTTCTCCGGGTGCTCCAGCTTACTCCTGCAGTCCAAAGACATGCAGGTTAATTGGTGACTCTAAATTGTCTGTAGGTGTGAATGTGAGTGTGAATGGTTGTCTGT
>JAPZEB010000001.1:31866254-31879434 GCA_029783705.1 Chaetodon striatus
TTATAAATTAAATGAGGACAATACACATATAGTACTAAATATTGCTGCATAAAGAAGCCAACTTGGGGCAAGTGGCGAACTCACTGAGGTGAGGTTTTGCAGTAATGCCCAAACGAGCAGTGGAGTACCATCTTTCAAATATGCTACGTTAAAATACTGCCCCAGCTATTATCTTGGCGTTTCTTTTGTTTTCACATCCAATTCAGTCAATTAAATGCATATTTTGACCAAACCAGGGTTGGTGGTTGGTGGTAGGAGTGTAAATAACTAGTTTCATCACAATATGATGTCGATTCTTTGGACGATATAATATTTGCTGGTATTACAAAGTCTGTCACAATAGGGTTTTGATTCAGTGTGATTCAGGAGCCTGCGATTGATATGAGACAATTTTATCTGCCCATTTAACATAATGTGATACAGAAGGAGCTGTCACCCCTTTCTTTTCTGCTTTTGACCATAAAAGACAAATCGAGACATTGATAATTGTAAATAACTGCAACAGCTTAAGTGCAGTAAAGTTTGCTTTAAACTGCACTCACTAACACATAAAGCAGCACATGGGATAAATTGGCCAGAAAGCCCTCTCTGGAAGAAATGTTTTCATTTTAACCAAAGCATGATCTTTCCCCTAAAACTTTATGGCTATCTGCCTTAAAGCCCTGAAGGCATAAATTAGCCCAGCGGCTAGAGGAAGTTTACACGTATTATTTTTACGTTTTCTTACTTGCTGTTGGTTTAAGTTACTGTATCTCCTGACAGAAAAACACGGTTGAATTTCAGCCTTCGTGCGCGTTTTTTCAACCGATCATTGTTGAAACAGAGCAGCTAATGTTGCTGCAAAAAGTTCCTGGCCAGGCAGGTAACGGTGTTGACATATGACATATGCTTTTTCTGTTAAGGCGTATTTTCTCTCGAAAATATTTCCTCACTGCTGATTTATTCCTGAGTAAATAGCATTATCCTTGTTGCCTTTTTCTTAGCTGCTTGTCATCTGCCTGCTGCTGTTTGATGGTGACACAGACTTTCAAAACAAAGACGCGACCTACAGATGATGAAATGGATCGATGTTTTCACCTTGAATCAATGATCATTCAATCAGTATTTTGATCCAGATTGATAGATTGTTACACCGCCAGTTGGTGGAACAGTGGACTAACTAACTAGATGACTAACAAGAATGACTAAGACGGTTTTGGTAAGTTTGATTTTGTTCTGTCGAGTATAATGAAGTGTGTTCTACAGTGAGTTAACAAGGCAATGAAGCTAACGTTGGTCTTTTGGTGAAAGAGAGAAATTTGGATTGGTGAGTGGTTGTATTTTTCTTATTAAGAAAAATAGGTGTAAGAATAGGCCAAAACAGATCTCTCAACCTAATGAGTGTGACACATTTCACAGACCCTCTGACAACTGCCCCAACTAACTACAATCATTATTTTCTTTTGTACTAGTCAAATGATTGCATCAAACGTTTCAATGTCCTTTCTGTTCTTTTTTTTTTTTTTTTTTTTGTAGAGGTGACACATAGAGAAAGCAAGAGAAAAAGAGCAAGAGAGACTGAATGTAGCACAAAATTCACAACAGGCATTGCATAATTGAATATTGGTTTGTTATTGTGGATATGTGCAGAGCATTATTGTGGCCAACAAATCTAATTTTGAACAATAATCTCATCACATTGCCCAAGCCCAGTAAACAGCATCTAAATACTAATGTAAATTTTCACCTAGAAATGATTTCCCATTAATCTCACCATTATACTTACCTTTGATTGATCATCATAATAAAACATAATGTGACTCGCTGGACAAAAGAGCCACAGTTTAATTTGTCCAAATGACATGTACAGTATATCTTCCTGAAGTTAGCACTAAAATCCATGAACTGACTGTAAACAAAAAGGTGCCCAAAAGATCTTTTCTTTTACGATTGAAGAAAATCCACTTCCAAACACTGTGTTGGTTTTAAACTGTTAATATTCTAGGTATTTATTTAACATTTTAATATCTATTGATGTGAAGGTTCTGCTTACACAAGTAATACTCATTAGAACAGCCCTGTATTTTTAAGACGAGCAGATGAGATGTGATCAATCAAAACTTTAAGATATAAATATGGACAGAATTGTAGTATAAATGGCCAAAAAGTGACTTTTAGAACAAAATAAAATGTGGAGGGAATATTTGGTGACAGGGCATAAAATGTCGACCTTACACAAAATGAATTTTCAAGGGACTTCACTGTCAGAGACAAATTTCCAATGTCAAAATAAAATTATGAGAGTTTAACCTCAGTTGGTGCACTCAGCCGTGATCTTGAGCGTTTTGTGTAAGGTAGGCATAAAACTCATTCAAACTCTCATAAGTCAGTCGTCGTCTTGTTTTGACGTTCTGACAACATCAGATATGTTTAATATTATCTTAAGGGTTCGGTGATGTGAACATTGTCAACAACAAATAGGTGCTCTTTCCAGCACCAAACAGGGAGGAGTATAAGAACGTGAACAAGTCTCGGTTCTCTTGTATTGTGGAAACTGGAGGAGAAACTGATGAAGTTGTGGAGTGAACAGAAGTCTGCAGTTAATGTGGTGTTTATCTGATGAAGTAGTCAGAACTTATTCTTGTGGGAAATCTTTTCAAAATCTTTTTTGAAACAGTGTGCCTCTCATTTTCACGGTCTCCTCCCACTAAAATAGCACAACTAACATATGGAAACCGGCAGTGACTTTAGGTGACAAAACCAAAATGTAAACTTGTATGCAAATACAGTTTATCATTATAGATTGTTTTGTTAGAGGCCTGTATCTTATGTTTCTAGAGTTATCTGTTTTGTCTACATGTAATAATGTTAAAGGGAGTTTTACGTTATCTTTTCCACCTGGAGCGGGATGGAAAATTATCTCAAAAGGAATCTAGTCTTGCAAATAGTGACCCTGCAAGATCCCCAGGCTTTGTTTTCTTTGTTTTTTTTATGACTTCAAGTTCATTGAATTTCAGAATTTTCAACAACACCAAAACACCTCAAAAGGAAAAAAAACCAGACAAAAAATAAACAATAAATAATACAGTAAAAAAAACCACACACACACACAAAAGAATAAAAAAATAATAAATAAAATAAGTAAGGACTGACTCATACTGATAGATAAAATAGAAGCAAATAAACCATAGTCAAACCAAAAAAATAAACTAAGGTAAATCATAATAACAGTATTCACATGTCATGTAAGTAAACTGCGTATTCCAACCATAACACTGTCAAATGTCCACTCACAGTCCATAAGAGATGAGTGTCAAAATAGTGTCCATATAGACATTTCCTTTGGCTGCACCATCGCCACATCCACCTGCCTGCATTCATTACAATCCAAAAAGAGCTGTACGCACTACTGACATGTCTCTGTATGTTTACAACTACAAATAACATTTTGTAACAAACATAGCAATACAGGCACATCATCTATTTTATGAGCCTGGTACTTTGCAAAATCAGATTCTCAGCTTTTGTAAAATCTTACAGTGTGTGACTGAAAAACTGTCTTTAGATGTGAGAGGGTGTCAGACTTTAGTCTTTAAAGAGTATTCTCAAAGTGTTTTGAAAGTCCTCCATTGAAGGGTGCTGAATGCATTAGATGTTCTTTCCTTGCCCAAAAATTATAAAAGAGCACCACCATGTGGATCAGAGCAGTTATGACAGCTGTAGTGTGTCTTTACCGCTGTATTTCTGTATTTATTTTTTTTATCCTGCTTTTTTTCCCTCACACATTTTCTTAAGCGTTTTCCTGCTTTTGTGTTTGTGAATAAATCAATTTATCTGCAGCTGCTGGCCACGGGCCTGAAGCCAAACAGAACCAGAATGAGAGCCATTACATCCAAAACAAAATATCTTATTGTCTACAACTCATTACAGCCTAACTCGCAGTATCATTATCATGGAGAAAGTAATTTTTTGCATTTATCTTGCATTGTGGACTGGACACTCGTAGGAGCAGCAGTGTTGTCATTAGGCCCTAGTTATCATTTGAGACAATCATACCAGCTGCACAGCCGGACTCACAAACAAGTCCACATGGCTTCTAATATTATCCGATGCAGCTGAAAATGTTTTGCAGGGACACGTGCGGTTTTATTCAGTGAATAAGAACAGAACAGGAAAAACAGACAGCTTCTTCTGTCTTCCTGCTGACCGTGCTGGATGCATGTCAAGGAACAGCCTATGTGAGCGCTACTTGAGCGTGACATATCTGCTGAAGACTGTTTTTTTTTTTTTGTTTTTTTTTTTCCATTTTCTGCTGCAGCGAGGCAACATGAAGAAGAAAGAGAACACCTGTCCCTAAAATCTCAGAGAATGCCAGTGAGCACAGAACTGATTGTGTTCAAAGTGTGTATAATTGTGTAAGCTGTGAACCATGCCCACCTTCCATGCTTGGCAGTCATGCACCATTTCCTGTGACCTCGCTCTACATGAGAGAATCTAAACTGATTTTGTGAATTCTAAATCGTCTAACTCCCCAGTTTAATTATATTTCTGAATGTATTATGTGTTGGGCTCATTGTGCTCAGATTTATGCCATATTTAATTTGCTGGTGTCCAACCTCAGTCCACCCAGGTTCCTACTTTCAAATGCATGATTTCTACACACGCACAGTGAATTGGCTGGCACTGTGTGAAGGTTTTCTCCACATGAAGCACAAGCTTTTTGTAACATTTCTTTGCTGGAAAATAGACACAAACAAGCCAGAGGGAATATTATTTCTTAGCATTAAAATTATCATCTTCTTTATGTTACTAAAAGTCACTAAAAAGGTATGGTCAGTGCACATCTGAGTCTGCTCGCAGGTGTCAGTTGTAGATACGATATTCAGGGAATCGGGCAGGAAATCTCGGGATGTCACATTAATGATTAACACATAATGTTTCAAGGATGTGACTGTGTATATTTATAGAGGTGTTTAATTAGCTAAGAAATTAACAAATACAGATATTATAGCCTATAAAAAGTACAACCTAAATATTAATTAATTATTAATTATCAATTATTTTGAAAAAGTTGTTTCATTATAAAATGTCAGAAAATGGTTAGAAATGTCAATCAGTGTTTCCTAAAGCCTAAGATGATGTACTCAAATGTCTTGTTTTGTCCCAAAGCCAAAGATATTCAGTTTGCTGTTAAGAGGAGTAATGAAACCAGAAAATATTCACATTTATGAAAAATAGAATCAAAGCATTTTGCCATTTTCTTTCTTGTTGGAAAACAACCATTGTTCCACCCAGCTTGGTCTTGTCAAGGTGCTGGAAACATCAATAAGTCCATACTAGTAGAAAAGATTTGCACATGCAATGTTTCACTTTATTGTGAAACACCGCACAGATGTAAGTGTGTGGAAATCTTTTCTTCCAGTTTGGGCTTTTTTCTTTCTTAAAGAAGTGAAATACCAGTTAATTAGTTATCAGATTATTTGGCAATTAATGTAATAGTTGACAACTAATTGATTAATTGTTTAATTGTTGCATCTCTAACTACAACTCCATTTCATACTAATATGTGTAAAATCACTGTGTTCCCCACTACCACATCACGGCAGTGTGTGCACAATATAAGGTTACAATTAAATACCAAGTAAATATGCCTTAATTTTACCATAACAATAAGTGAATGGACAGCAGACAAAATAACAGCTCAAGAATAGCTAATAGCTTTAGAAAGTCCTTCTAAGTTCACTGTGATCCAAGTTTAAACTGTTAAGTTACAACTTATTAACATTTTCTGGCCTCTCAGAATATTTGAAGTCCTAAAGTTCTTAAAATAGATGATATTGATGGCATATGTGTATCTAAAACCTCCCTGTCTGCATATGAAAAAGTATTAAGAGCCTCTGGTGCAGTGGGACATTTTGCTGCACTGCACTCTGCTTTACCCTACTTCTCTTTGCTCCAAAACTTCCCACCAAGTTTTAGATCCTGTGATCGGGGAGCAGCTTCCTGGTGCTCATCAAACCACTGCTGATTTTGCAGAACGGTTTCCACAAGGACTTATCATCTTTGTATAAGGGAATAATGTGAGGGAACAGAGGCTGCACCATATGGTGAATGTGGCCCTTTAAAATGTCTCTTTATTCTGTGCTTATTAGATTACCATTCAGAGTAATCAGTGATGTAATGATTCCAGTTAGTCTCTTTGACTGTGTGATTATAGGCTGAATAGGACATAATTAACAGATCAATTAGCTGAAATCAAATGAACACTTTAAGAACAATAATAAACTGAGAGGACATAGCAGAAAGTGACAGATGATAAAATTAAAAGTGTGAGTGTCAGGTTTTCAACATAATTTAAAATAGCTTTGAAGTTTCCATTTTAAGAGAGAGGAGCCTTTTTACACATTGCATGTTGTTATATTTTCTTTATTTAGATTATTATAGGCAGTCATAGTAGCCTAAAGTCAGAACATGTCAGTTGGTTAGGTAAGGTTTCGGAAAATAATCATGGTTGGGCGTCAACATGTTATGTTCAGTATGTCGCTGTTTGTTTGTTTGACCCATCCACCACCCTGGCCACCTCCTAAAGCAGACTTTTTTACCTTTCACATGACTTCTTCTTTTGATGCCGTCATGACGGACAACAGCCTGGAGCTCATATGTCATGTGATCACACCTACTGGCCCACTTTTACATGGGTTATATACAAATTATATTGCATTATTTATCATAGGACAGGGTGTGTACAAGTCCTTAAAAAGTCTTACAGTGTCTTAAATTCAATGTTACAACAATAAGGCCTTAAAAGTCATTAAATAGTCTTTAATTTGAGTTTGTAAGGTCTTAACTACTACAAACATTTTTATCTAATTTCATTTATCCATTTCTTTTAATTTCTTTTTGTAAAAATAAGGAAAGCCCTCTATGTAAAACTCCACATTTCTAATGTTAGAAATCTTCAAAAATACTGTCATTTTACTTCATACTTACCTGTTGGCAAAATGTCGATTCCTACGTGATACTTACCTCTGCAAGACCACACAATACTGCTTGCTTGCAATGCTTACCTGCAATGCTGAAATGAGTAAAACATTTAAAAGTTAAAAAGTGTCTTGGGTGGGTCTAAAAAGCATTAAATGTAACTGTCTGATACCTGTAGACACACTGTAGAACTAAGTACGAACAGTGAATGAGAACAGCCTGACACATTATACAGCAATGTTAAGCATCTTTGAGTACCCTGAAAAGCACTATATAAATCTAATGCATCATTATTATCATTATCTCACACAGTGTTATCTACAGAATGTATAAAGAAAGCGGTGCAGACCATATATTCGATGGTATCGTTTTAAGAGACTATTTTGTCTTAAATTTGGATATCTAATACTATAAGTGTTAAATTGTCCTGGTTTTAAACAAGGAAACTATAAAATAAGGAAAGGACATGACGTCAGTGACGGCTTAGGAGGAGCTAGACTTTGATGTCAGCTCTATTGAAGTCAGCGGGGCGAGCAGGACAAGTCTCACTATAACCCATAACATCGACGTTGTTTCACTTTTGTCTAAAAAATTCTTCCATTAAATTGTTTACTTTTTTAATCTATATATAATTGAGTGTGGATTTAGTTGATATCTTTTTTCTGGCGTTCATTGCAGTCAGCAAAGGAAGAATTTCATTGTACAGGGAAACGCGATTCCTCACTGTGCATATGACAATAAACACTTTGAATCTTGAATTGTTCGGTCCAAGATGGCTTACACAACAACGTGACACTTAAACCAACCGGGCAGGTCTGACCTGTAATCACTGACTAGACGGCAGTTATAACCAGGTCAGTTCTTAATGGCTCTAATTATTATGCTGGCTGGACTTAATGATATGGTCTGTCAGTTAGGTAAATATCTGCCAAGCTATGGGACTTAATATGCTATAATACCTTCGAGTTTGCCTTGGAGATTTACACTCATACTAATGTTAGTAATCTGACATTAATTAGCGAGCACACATATAAGTCATGACAGAGATTAAGCTTTAGAGACCATAACATTAGCTACTACTTATTCAAATTGCAGCTCTCTGTTTCTTTTACACCCTCATGAGGATTATTTCTTACTAATGTCTGTCTGTCTGATGGCTAACATCAGCTAAACAAATTTTACCTCAGTCCATTGATAAACAAAGTAACAATCACCAGTAAGTGGTAAAAGAACAGATTTACAGTAAAATAAATTGTCAAGTAGCGCCACCTCCTGACAATAATAGAAAACCGTATCTAATGCTTAGCCTCCTGAATACTATTAAATATCAATAACAGTTTGAGGTTTGGTTAACTATTGATAACCAAACACATGTACTTGCTAACAGCAGGTAGCGTTAGCTGTCTTGGACTCAGCAGGGGCTTTAGATACAGCTGGAGGACAGAGCCATGATCTGTTGTACCTTGTATGAGTCCATGTGACAAATAAATGATTGATTGATTGATTGATTGATTGATTGATTGATTGACTGAAAATATTGTGACATTTGATTTTTGCCCAGCCCTAAAAGAAACACAAAAACTAGACTTCAGTCTACATCCATGCTAGCAACTCTGTGAGAACACAGTGGTGCTTTAAGCTAAGTGCTAACATCCCCATGCTAAAATGCTCCGACAGGGGTAGGAGATAAGGCTAGCACACGGTTCACACCAATGCAACTAGATGAGACGGTGTATCATCTCCAAGCAACAACTCTCTGAACTTCAATTCTGATTTCCAGCTTTTCAGGTTTATTTTGTGGCTGAATATAATTAGTAGTTTAAAATATGAATGAGGATAGTGATCGTGAGATACTGGCTATAGCTGCATTTGTAGTGATGAAACTGAACAGCATAAAACCAGCGTCAGATGGACTGTATTCATAAATAACTAGCACCAATTAATCAGTCAGTGAGAATGTATGTGTGTGATAGGGCATAAACACATACAGCAAGCTGCATTAGCCCCCCTCCCAGCTGAGTTGCATGTTCTCTGCAACATTCTAAAACGGTTTCGTCTTGTCGTGAATCTTTGGTCTGAACTGGGCTTAAGGTGACACTAGTAGAAAAGTCATGGCATCACCAAAGTCAGTAGGTTTGATCCTCTGACACCAGGACTGTCTCCAGAATTTTCCAGCAATCCATCAAGTTGTTGTTGAGATATTTTAGCCTGGACCAAAGTGGACCACTTACTCAGCTAAAAAGTGAAATAAATAGTAACAGAAAGCACAGTAGGTTAGTGACTTCTTGCACCTGTACCCCGCAGACTGAAAAGTCTTATTGCCTGAGAATAATAGCATGGTACAGAGTTATGCATCATTTGGTGGTGCAAGTGTCCAAGGCATCTCACATTTTCCTAGTCTCTCATGTTCAATCTGTTCAGTCTTGTGCCAGCTAGATTTAACAAAATATGATAATTACTGGGTTGGTTATCATATTGATACCCATCTGCTGCACACTCAGTAGTGAGATACTTGAATTGCATGTCATGTTCAAAACATTTCTGCATTGGGAGAATTAGAACTTGTGAGGAAAAAAAACCCTACTGGACCTATACTGGATGACAGAGTATGTTTTGCAGATTGTTTTTAAATTAAAGCTCCATGACAACAGTCTCAGTCAGGGTGTTTACTAATTACATGATAAACCTCTTCCTCTGCATCGACAGTTTAAAATGCTGAATTGTGTCGCTGTGGGAAAAGGCACCTCGCACACTTCACAAAGTACTGGCTGGTATCCTGGTGACGGCTGAACGGAGATTTAACAAAGTTGAGTGTTTTGATGAAGTGGGCAGGAGTGCTGACTTCCTCTTTTCTGTCTGCTTAGTTGGAACAAAGAGCTTTTGTAATGCCTCATCACTCTTAAAGAGCCCGCTAAAGTAAAGCTCACACACCACCATCAGTATCTGACGCAGGCTGAATTACATGACAGCTGCTCCGGGCTACTTGCCCCAAGTATTCCTCTCCCCACATCAGCAAATGGGGCTGTGACTGCTCCAGAGAGCCGTGGTAGGGACCTGCCTCCCTTCAGAGTGGCTCAGTTATGTGGGGCCCTGGAGGGCTCAGCCCAAATTTACTTGGACCTGTCACAGCCACGCAGCGGCAGGTTGTCAGGACAGCCAGAGCTATGCTGGAGTGTCCTCCACAGCTCTTTAATAGGGAATTCAAGTTTCTTCCCTCTGGCACGACACCTGGTAGAACAGAGTGAGAAACTAGTTTCCTATGCTATGAATATGCTTAGCTCTTCTTAATGTCTTTTATACAAAATAATCAGGAATCTGTTGTCAACAATGTTTATTAATGTGTTGTTCTGCCATAGTTGTGTCTTGGTTGATGTGTCTTCTGTGTGTTTTGTTTAAATTTATGTATGAACCATAGGTGCAAGGAGAGTTCTATTTGAGACAAGTTGAATTGAATGCAAATGATTGAATTGTGCCGCTGCAACATAGAGCTATTTGCATCTGTCATGTCATGTCATTCAGCTCAACAAACATTATGTTGTCACAATGGTGAGGAGCATCCTGACAACACGTGACCACACTCTCCATTTATATGTCTTTACTTGTTAATTAGACTGAAAATTGTTCTCTTTCTGCTGCCAGTGGGGTCATTATTTGTTATCTGAGGTCAAGTTGAAATGACCCACAGAGGACTGGCTAAATCGGTTTCATAATTTTCACTCGTAGACTGCATTTTGATGAGCTAATACATACTATGGATAGACTGAAGGCATAAAGCAGTGGTAAAATAAGTATTCATTAAAATTATTACAATACAAATTATAATTTACTTCATTTATTTTTTTATTTATTTAGCAGGGATGGCACAGTGGTGTAGTGTGTTACTTCAGTGTGACAGCTTACTGGCTACGAACTGTAGTTGGGAACACGCTGGCTTATTAACATTGATTTTAGCTTGGGTTGTTATTAGCCGGTAAGTAGCTTCTAGCGGTCTGGGCCACTCTGCAGAGGGAAGAATGGTGAGGCGTTCAGGTGCTGTTCACCAACAATGGCTTTGTAGCAGTCTTCACCAAAAACATATAAAGATGGCCTTCTCATGAGGTCCAACAGGAGCCTATCTAGACACTTAATTCTACTGCTGTGGTCACTACTTGTTTCATGCATCTTCACCATGACATACTGAGAGAGCTACTTTCCTCCATACACACTCAGTAAACTACACATCGCACCCTCACCGGTTACCCACAAGGCCACCACCCTTAAAGGGGAAAAGGGTGAGCTGGTAACAAGTGGTTAGCATTGTCGCCTAACAGTAAGAGGGCTTCTGGTTCCAACCACAGGGTGGAGGAGCCACCCCAAGCGAAGCCTGCATGCTCTCCTAGTGTCAGCATGGGTTTTCTCCGGGTACTCCAGCTTCCTCCCACAGTCCAAAAACATGCAGGTCTATTGGTGACTCTAAATTGTCCATAGGTGTGAATGTGAGTGTGAATGGTTGTCTGTTTCTACATGTCAGCCCTGTGATAGTCTGGTGACCTGTCCAGGGTGTACCCCGCCTCTCGCCCAGTGTCAGCTGGGATAGGCTCCAGCCCCCCCATGACCCCCAACAATATAGGCAATTACATAAAATGAATGACTATATAGCACCTTTCCAAACTGCCATGTATGAATGACTTCATTTCGAACCGAAAAAAACCCCAACATAATTAAAAACAAACAAGACAACAGTAAGTGTCCAAAAATGAGTAGGTAGAAGTAAAACTTATATGTCCCTACCCCTGTCTTACATTTCTTCTTTTAATTCATATATTATTTCAACAAATTCCCAAATTCATTTACAACTAATATGCAACTATTCCCAGTCTATTTTCCACCCAATTAAATAAATAAGTAATAAACCCAGTTTATTTACAGTCCAAGTGCCACCCAGTGTGACAAAATAAATATGCACTCCCTTAACACAGCCTTTCCTCAACTATATGTCTGCCAAAAATATCTCCCTGTGACAAAACATTTTGTGACTGTTGCCTGGAAGTGGATTATGTCTTGCTTTAAACATGATTATTTCAGTTTTAAATTTGACTAGATCTTAAAATTACAATGCATGTGACTTTAAAAACTGTGTGTTGGTGTGTTCCCTGTACCCCACGTTGTCCTGTCCTGATTGCTCTCTTTTGAAGGTTGTATAATGGCAGACAATTTACATGAATTAATCCTCTTGTCAAAACTTTGACAGATAAAACGTTGTGTTAACAGCAAAATCTTTTTTATGTATCAAAATTAAAAGTTCTCATTACAGTGAATGGTCCCTTTCACTGTGATATTGATGTATTAACCTGCAAGCTGCATTTCATTGTTGTCACTGATCCAGGTGGCACTGAGTCTGACTGCTTAATATACTCGTTCATCATACTTTATGGGCTTATCATATATTTTTGGATGTAACACCTTAATCTGCAAAGTAACTAGTACCTACATCATGAAATAAAGATAATGGATGGAATTGAAAATGACACCAGTTGCATTAAATTAAAATTGCATAAAGTACAGATAGAATATTGTACCCAAGTGCTTGGCAACGTTTTATCTTTGGGCAAATATTCAGAGTGTACTGCTTGCTTCACAGCTCTGCAGGAAACTGCTTCACTATATGAGCATTTAGAGAAGGTTAGATGATTAACATTCACACGTTAGCTCTGTTATTTAGCTTCAATTAGCAGCTGCTTGTCATTTAGCAGCCACGACCTCAGAAAATGACACATTACACTGAAAAAATTCAGAGGCATGTAAATGTAGCATAATTAAATCAAGGGCTGGGGAATATATTGATAGGATGGTGATATAAGACTCGATGTTGTGATAGATTTTGGGTCACGTAATATTGTAAGTGTTGTGTTTTCTTGGTTTTAAATGCTGCATGACAGTCAAGAGATGTAATTGTCAGAGCTTCCCACTATACTCACATTACTGATGATTATTTATCAACAATCGCATTGTATAAATATTAAGTGACAGCACCAACCCTACAACATTGATATCTGGGTATTTGGTCAGAATATCAAGGGCTTTCCCCGACTAAGAATTTTCCTGGTCAACCGATAGCTATTATTAAGGGCCATTAGTCGACTAGTGTACAATATCAATTTAATTATTAAATGATATATTTTGGGCGGGGCAACACAATGGTTTGAGTTGAAGGTGTGAGAAAGGATAGTATCAGTAACAT
>JAPZEB010000001.1:31881681-31898764 GCA_029783705.1 Chaetodon striatus
TATATATATATATGGTAAATAATTTGTCATATTGTCATATCCTTATGGCAAAAATACCCTGGCCATATCGCCCACCCCTACAGCCCAGAATGGCCAAACCAAACACTGGCTCTAGATAGTACCATTCACATTTTTGTGTCCCTGTGTTGGCCACAATACTTAGCAAAGACCAGCATTGCAAAAAAAACCAACTAATTTATTAAATGTGAATCAGCTTTATTCATTTTTTAAATTTACTAATTTTTTTTCAAGTTTAAATCACCAGGTCCATCTGTTTTGGAGAGGAAGAGACCTCTGTGGATAATTTGGCTCCCCGGTAAATAACCTCCTTAACAATGAACACTGAAGAAATTCTAACCAGAAGAAGTTTCAGCTGGTTGCAATCTGCAGTCCTCTCTGCTAGATGCCATTAAAGCCTCCTGAAACGTACATACTGCTTCCATGGGCGGGTATTTGTAGTTATTTTTGTCTCTTTGCAGTGCCTTTCTCTTTGTGGTGTTATTTGTCTCCTTGTGGACATTTTAAGTTTCTTCCTGGTCAGTATTTGCTGTCAGTGTTAATTTGAGTGACATTTTGCAAGGAAAGGCCAGGGGGGCCCTTGACACTTTGGGTCCCTGGGCCTGTGCCTGGTCAGCCCGGTCAGTAATCCATTTATGAATGCTCCTCTAACTTCCATGTTTGGGTGCACATTTCTTTTCAAACTTTGAATTTCCAGTTATGAGTTGGATAATCACCATGAAACTATCCACAGCTTGAGTGAATTATAAGGACATAAAATGCCACCTCATTGTAATAGTTGTCAGTGTTAACTGAGTGGTATGGTAGGATGTGGTGTATTATTCCACAGAGTCGACATTTTGCATCCCAGGCCATGTAATAGCATCAGTGGTGTAAATCAATATGTTCATTCTTGATTAACCTTTACCTATAAATTTTTACACATGTATAATATGTGTTGAATATTTTGTACAGATGTGAATGCTTGTTCCTGGACTCTGGATAAGTGAAAAATTAAAAATGTGTAGCCCACTTTCAAAGTCAATTTAATATGTTTTTAACTAATGGGAAGGGGGTTCATGTTCTGATGTGTATTTTGTGCTTCAATTCTACAGTACACTGATAATGTTAGAATAATGTGATACAATTATTAAATAATATATTTTGTATAGGAAACATCCACCTTTCTAAAAATGCTTTATCCTTATTCTCTAAAGCCCATGTCCCTGCCCCGGTGGTTTATCTGACATAACAGCAGTATGCTGTTAATACTGCTGTCTCTGCAGCATTTTGTTTATCCAGGTCATGCAGCAGCTGTGTAACAGAAGCAACTATGCGAGGTCTTAAAGATGCCTCACTACCTATTTGTGAGGGTTCAGTAGTTTGAGGACAAAACCAGAGCAACAACAGTTTAAATAAAATACACACCATGATGCATTTTGGGACACATTTTATTTAGAAAAGAACATTTTTTTCCCCATCCATTGTAGCTTTACTGCGTCTTGTAGTTGTATCATAACACAGTGAGATATTGTTCCTGAGGCTGGTTGCCACGGTCAGTTGAGACATTACTTGCAATTTAAGGAGCGACCTGAAGATGGAAGTAAAAATCCACCAGTGAGTTTAAAGTGCAGCCCGCCCCTGAGTTATGAGCATTGTTAATCCTTTCACCTCAGACAATTCAGTCTGTATTCTTGTAGTACTTCACTGTTCCCTCCCCTCTGGAGTAGTGTATTAAGGACACCCACCCATGTGATGGTGGAGCAGTGTGAACACCATAACAAGTGAAAGAACGAGAAGTTGAGTGATTTATTTTCTCTTTTTGGCTCACAGAATAGTCCTACCCAGAGGGATACCTCATTTCAGTGCAAAGTAGATGCTCAAATCAATATTATATGCATTCACAAATTCAATCTTACAATTCTCCATCTATGGAACAATTCCAATTTGTATTTTGTAGCGTGACAGATGAGATTCTTGGCGTCTGTCTGTTTTGTACATTTTGAAATTGAAACTACAAGTTGTTGTTATATTTTGGAAATTGAAAAGTCGCTATCCACAGGGATTAAACGAAAAAAGGTTGCATATTTTGATGGATGCAATACATATTTTAATGACAATTTAAGGTAAACAGCCACCAAGACCGCATCATGCTATATGGTTTTTGTAAACCTTGTGCCTTAACACTCCTATCACCTTTTATATAGGCTCTTGGAAATTTGTCTTTATGGCAGAAGTGACATTACAAGCATTTAGGAACAATGGTCTCCATAAACAGTAATTCACCTCTATAGCCCAATATGTGTCCTGTGGGGTCATCCTGTAAAGGCCATGAGCCGACTCCAGCGAGAGCGAGAGCTGGTTAAATGGCGAAAATCAGTCCCAGAAATGGTCATTTAATGGTACAAAACCAATCGAACGTGGAACACACAAACGTTGGAACATAAAACCTGGGGGTGACCACATGGCAAAGCTGCTGACTTTACAGAAACTGGAAATCTATGTTTTATAGATCTGCAAATAAATAGATCCTTTGCCTGGAGCTACAGCACGTACAGCACGGAAACTATCGAGTTAAAGGCCGTCTCTGTGTTCTTATCAAGGCCAGAAGACACAAAATAAGTGGGAATTGGATAACTGCCAGATTTTATACCTCCGTGGAGCAATGCAACCACATAATGGTTGTTAATGATTCAGAGTTTTGCCCTCTTGTTGGTCTTGACATTGTCGGAGTACATCTACGCTGCTGACCTAAGACAGTTTAATGCAAACTTGTTTTGAGCTCGTCTCACACAAGATGCATCTGACCTTCAAGAAGGTTGACACACTGCACGCTGGTCTTGCAACTGAATTGAAACATTGGTACTGATGATTAAGTTAAGATCCATATTATCTACTCTGCTCTCCTATACAGTCCTCCTACGCTTGTGAAAACACACAGGTTAAATATTATGTTTTCAGCCATTCTCAGTCCAAATGATCCTTCCTTCAGAACAAAAATATGTATTAGTTCTGTTATCGTTAACTTTTGGCCCCACCACTTCCACTCCTCAAAATTAGATGCATGTAATGTTGCTGATGCAGGACTTTGAGGTTATTCTGCCGTGAGTTGCTCTTAGTAAGATTACCAACTAAAGCTCTAAAATGTAAAGTATAATCAGCACTTCATTATACTTGATTATACATAATTAACTTAATTAATAATAGTCTTCTTATAACAATCACATGGGTGAATAATTTGTAGAAATTGTGAGCTGTTTAGCAGTTTTTGCCTCGACTCAGAGGATGCAGGGTAAGCAGCTCACTGGCTAACAACCCCACAGAATCACAATAAACTGAGGCACAATCCCACACAAATGCTTGTCTCCAGTGGCAGCATCACCATGGTTTAAGGCCAAGGCTCTGCTCCGGGGGTCTTGCTGGAACATTACAATGCATTGGAGTGAACAAAGCCGGGGCTACAATGACTGAGGTTGTCCTTGCTGGTTTGGATTGTGCAGGGTTTTAAAGCGGCCTGTACTGCGTTATTACAGTCATACAAATCCTCAGCTGCTCTGCCACTAAACATCGATGTCCTGCCCATGTCTTGCTGCTAAAAGTGGGTGTCCTGGCATCTTTCTGCAGCTTCGTGTGGGTGGCAGTTTATTGGCTTTAAATGTGGGTGTCCTGGCATCTTGCCTCTGATTGTGGGTGTCCTGCTACTCACTTTGGTTGTTCTACCACTGTAGCCTTCCTGGTTACATGGCCATGCTCAGCTGTGGTGCAGTTATTAGCACTAATATGATGAGACTGTTGCCTCACAGTCAAAAGACTTATGAAACCGATCAAATGGTTTGAATTAAAAGCTTCTACAAATGAGATTTTGAGCATTAGTAAAGCAGCAACCTTGCTATGTAAAGACATAGTGGATTATACAACCGATAGCTCAGATCATAGTCTTCCTTCTACTGTACAAAAATGAAAGCAACATATCCCTGATACTGCCGCTGCCATCTTGTGCTGGTGATGACATTTGGAGCTGGAGTGTGCGCAGGAGTGACCTCCTTTGTGTCGAGTTCTCGCCAGCCCCCACTAACCAGTCACAAGAAATGCTGTTGATAGCAAGCACACCGGGCTGGCCTGTTAGTGTACGTGAATTCCTCGTTTCATGCCCCACTGGCTAGCTAATCACCGCCAATCTGGCGGTGGCGTCGTCACAGGAGCGTAATGCTCACTTTTAACTCCCCCCCCTTTACATCTGTCAGCACCGTTGCCATTGTTAGTGCTATTAGCATCATTAGCCAGGCTAGCACTGCATGCCACCAACATTTCGGCTTAACCACCTCTATGTTTACCCTTGATGTCAGGGGTGAGAGCCGTCAGACTTTGAATGTCGTACAGCACCTTTGAAGATTCAGTGTGAATACCACCATCATTTATATTTTTGGAATAACTTTTAATGATGAAAGAATTCAACTTCCTGAACCCATATTTCTCATTTAAGCCTCAAGTCAAATGTAATCTTAAGTACTGCATTTAAACTTTTTACTGACATTATTGAAAAACTGTTACCAGCAGTCAACTGAAACTATTTAAACCTCTGTATTATATTGACTGAACCTGTAGGTATTGACTAAAATATATCAAGATATATTATTACGGCTGCTCTATTACATCAGCTGGAAAAAGATAGACTGTTGCATGTTTCCATTTAGTTCAGCCTGCCATGTTTTGTATCCTTGCCTTGGCATCTTCTGCGGGTTTTAACAATGCTTTCAGCATGTTTTAAAGAGGTTAAGGAAAGCGTACCTGTAACATCATTTAAGGCCTCCACAGGCCAGGACCCCGTGTTTTGTCTTTGTGTGTTAAAAATGTGATTTATCACTCACTTTGTGTTCATTATGTCCTTGAGCAGATTTGGTTCCATTTGATATTAAATATACATGCATTTTCTTTTTACATTTTCATGCCCCTCAGCAGCAGCAAATTTATATAAATTCCAAACTTTCTTAAAAAAGGAAAAGGAAGATATTATAATTGTTGTGGTCGTGCTACATTAAGTTTTGTCTGAATGTGTTCGCAGTTAACATAAAGGATGAACCTGTCATCTGAACAGATGTTGCACATGTGTGCTGTAGTACTATCTCTCGTTCATCAGAAGCAAACTACTGACCAACAACTGTTATGTTTGTGTGTACAGACGTTACAGTTGTATTTCGAGTACCGCTGTTCATTTGTCCTGAACGTATGTTGACAAACTAAAGATTCCAGACATGATGTTCAGAGTTTATTTCAGCACCAGTTCAGTGGAAGCACATTTCCATACTCCTGCACTGAGAGAATGAACCAACTGACAGGGAACTGCCTTAAGCTTCAGCTTTGCTGCCAGACTTCTCTCTTTTTTTGTTTTCCCTTTCCTTTTCCACACAAAATGTTGAATGGCACTGTAGATGTTGAGAATGGAAATTTATGCAAGGGAATGCTGGATTTTTTCTCCCTCTCCTGGTGCAAACCCTCTGTAAACATACATAATAGACTATGGAGATTTCAGCACTTGCTAACTTATCTTCTTGAGCTTAATATTCATGCAGAGGAAAAGCTGAGAAGGAGCGAGGAGCATCCTTACAGAAAGCAAACAGTCGTCCGTAAAAGCAGCAACGTTGCTGACAGGCCATTATTTTAGCTCGCTCTGAATCAGGATATCTTGATTTACTCAGGCAACTGTCAGTCAATATCACTGTCCTTGGATATGTTATTGCAGACAAGTGGAAAAGTTGCCTGCTGGGACTGTTGTAGCCTGAAGGTAAAGACAAGGGCTTGTGACCAGAAGGCAAAAAAAAAGAAGTTTCTGGACGAGGAAAATATGGACTAAAATAGTGATTGTGTCATGCTGTTCAATCCCTCGAGAACTAGTGTCTACAACAAGTGCTCTTTATGGAGGCACTTAACCCAGTTTGCCCAGTGCTTACTGGTAAAAATAGCACTGGTTTCGTCACAGCTCCATAGGTAATTGTGCTTTAAGTGTTTTAAATGCAAAGCAGGATGATGCGAAATAGGAGCATCTACTGTAAAGAATGCTGCAGAAACCTTTCATGGATAAATAAAGGGTTTAAAAAGAAAACAAAAACATCTAGACTCGCGGCCCTTTATGCTGGATTCAGCTAAAGAATATATGGCTTCAAAGGCTCAGAGACTTGTTGGCCGTGCCTACTATATTTTGACAGCTGGTAGGCAAGCTCTGCCTTTCCCTTACTTTTAAAAATTCTCACAAAGCTCTGCAAACACACATTTAACTGCTATTCTTGTGAGAACCCTCACTGACATAATGCATTCTTTAGCACCTAACCCCAAACTTAACTATGGCAGTCAGCCAAGGCAATGTGTTTATGTAGCACATTTCATACACAGCTGCAGTTGAAAGTACTTTTGAAATTATATAATAAAATAAATACATGCATAAACCCAAGCCTAACCTCGACCCTCACCATAACCTTGTTTAAGTATTCATCTAAAACCAAGTCCCTAAAAACCTTACCGTTCAAACGCCCTCTTTGAAGATGTGAAATCCAATAAAGAATATGGATGTCAACAGTTTATAGTTAACTCCCAAGAATATCATGCACCTGTTATGCATTTCTGTGTACAGGTTAATTTTGTTAGTCGTCTTTTACTGCACTGTGCACCACCTAAGTCTGGTGGGAGCTAGCTAGTGGCGCAGCTAATTTAGCGAGTACTGTTTGTATCGCCAAACATTGTGCCGAGTTTCCAGTCTTCCTCTCGATCGCCCCGGTGAGTAAGTGACTCAGTACTGAAATGCAAACACTTCGTTAACCATGTCATCACTGTTAGATCTATGAGCACAATTAGCAGTGCTTGCAAGACCAGTGGTGCTAACGTCGTTATCAATGCTAAGGGGGTTTTGCGGCTCAAAATGAAGCTGCTTGCTCACTAGTGGGAGAGTCCGGATGCTGGCCACCATGTTTCCACAGCAACACTGTCCCTGTGGCAGGACAGAGTTACAAGCAGTAATCACTAAATGAACGGCTAGCTAGCTAGCTCCCACCCAACACAGGGGGTGCGTTGTGCAAAGCAGCCAAGGCTAGCTAACCAGTGTAGACCAGAGGGTGGGCAGTGGGCGCTATGTTTGAGCATGTCAACGTGGCTAGCCGGCCGTCTGTCAGCACAGCCAAAGATAAGACATTTACATCATAAAACATCAATTCTTGGCACCCCAAATTGAATAGCACTTTGAAAATGAGGCGCTAAAGCTCAGTGAGTCAGTGGAGCACTGGACTTTTTTTTTGTGCTGGACTAAAAGGAAAGACATTTTGTATTTTTACGTCATATTGCATATTTTTCCTACAAATGTATGGGTGTTGGACTACCAAAAACAAAATAAATGAAACTGACATCCCTAGTCAGGATGCGCTCTCTGAAAAATGTCTAAAACTCAAAATGGTCCTTGGAAAGATGAAGCACGATAGCACACACAAACACAGATACTGTAACAGTTTAAACCAACCAACCAAATATTCAGCAATTAACAGGTTAACACTGAAAGAAGTCTACCAAAACGAGTGAATCCACAGCTTACAGGCCTGTCACATCTATAGTACGTATAACTAAGTATAACTTTCATCATATCTTCTTCAGTGACCACAGTAAGAATAAACAGCTGAGATATTAACTCCATGCTTATACTTCATAGCCAAAATGTTGAAAATTGCCTGCGCAAGATTTTTGTTGCATCACTCGGTAGATGTTTATGACTTTGACTTTGCTTACAGGCATTAAGAAATGATTGGAGGAAGTGCGAGGGGAAAAAAAATCTGCACTTATAGTAATATTTCTTATATGCCTTACGGAGCTCCACAGCAGCCTTTTTAATTTTTAAGTTAATGCAACATACTCAGCTGGAATACTGTGATTCTAAGTGGCAGAGATTGTGGGGAAGCAACTGGAGTCACTTGACATCTGCGGCAATTTTGTGTGTTTTGTAAATATAAAGAAATTACTATGTCCAATGCTCAACTGGCACAGAGCAATGGGATCTTTTCTGTTTGCAAAACTGCTTAAGGGACTGAAAACATACAATGAAAAGTCCCCTAATGTCACTGCAACTCAGCTTGGCTGTGTAATTATTATATAAACTAACTATTGGGTTACAAGAACTTCTTTTTTCGTCCATGCAAAAACATTAAACAGTGCTTGGCTCTGACTAAATCAAAGCACCCCATTTAGGCATGATCAAAATTCAAATGAAGCATTCGTAAACAAAATATACAAATCAATTGATGTGACATTCAGGCTTAGCTATGGGGATTTATCCAAATGTAATCTTGCATAATATCAACAATTCATGCTGGTTTTATGGTAATTATTCTTCATTATGATAAGATGCTCAACAGGTTGACTCTGAGCACTGGGACTACAAGTTTCTGGCTGATGTGAGACATGATTGAGACAGATTACAGAGGTCCGCTGAGGACGCTCTCCCTGGTAACCAAGGCATGCTGCGGTCTAGCAGACTCATTACAACTGGTCACCATGGGTTTCCATGCATGAACTTCTAATTAGACCAAATAAATGGGTGGGAATCTTTCAGTTGAGAATGGGATACTGCTGAGGTACAATAGACTCCAAACTCTATTAAACCCATAATGGAAATCATTTATCATGCCTATGGTGTGTGACCTCCACCTTTTGTATGGACTGCTTAATATTCTACCTGTATTACATGGCTTGGAGTCTCACTTGGAACATCCTCAACATTTTGTTCTTGAGCTGTTCTTACTTTCATAAGGTTAACCTCGAATATCAAAGCATCTTATGGAGCAAGCGAGGCCAGGGGTGAGACGATTTCATTACTACACATTTCCATTTGTCTGTCATTGTCCAGGTGTGGTTGATTTTATGAATGAGGGCTGCATGTTTTACTTTGCAACACTGGATTTCTCTCTGTATGAACAAATTATGCCATAATGAGAGAAAAGATCCAAATCATCATTGTAATTCATGGATTTTGTTAACTTCTTGTGCTCAAAGAAAAGATTTTTGGGGGATTTCTGGGACATTTTGTTTGGAGTGGAATCTGAGCAAGCTTGTTTTTTGTGCCATTTTTAAAAAATGATTTCAAATGACAGTTGTGTGCTATTTTGTCAGGATCAGGATGACTACATATACCCCTGGCTGATAGAAATGTGTCTGTAGTAAGATATCAAGCCATACTATGTATACCGTGAGGGCTATATGTGGGTGCATTAGGGCCACTTTGGTCAATGTTATCAATAAATTAGCAGTGTGTAATGGCAGTATTGGATGTTAGTATAATTTATGCATCAGTGTCATGAAGTTTATTGACCGGTTAGGTATGTTATTCACTGTTTTAGACAAAAAAGATACTTCCCATTGGCTTATTTCTCCAGAAATAGTCCTCAATTTAATTTCCAACAATGGTTACTGTATCGCAACATACTGTATATCAATATTGCTTTGTAAATATGCTGCTTATGATTATTGTCAGAGGAAATATAACTGATTTTGTTATTATTAATCAGGGAATTTATCTATGTATAATAATTATGTAGAGTATGTAGAGCACAAAATGCTCCAGAGCTTCCACTTTAATGCTTTGTTTTTTTCTTTGCTTTTTTTTTGCAGATATAAGGCTGGAATGCAACTAAACTGCTGTGACATTTTTACGGTCGTCCTCTCAACGCTTCAGGTAAGCAGCGTGACTCTTTCACACACAAAACAAACTGGCGCACACACACATAACGTGACTCGCAAGAGGTGATTTCATCGCACACACAACCAACATGACTTGCGAATGTCTTTCAGGAATATCATTGTTTCCACAGCTCTTATTTAACCACAGTCATAGCAAAGCAGATTAATCCCAACATCCCTAACTGTAATAAAGGATTTTATCTATACCGTACAATCGTACTATATTGGAATTTAAGTTTATTTCAAATAGCTATTTTTTAGATATCTGTCTTGCAGAATTTTTCTTTGTTGAATGCAATGGCTAGCCAGTTATTTTTCTACTTCTTCTACATTGTGTAACTTTCAAAGCTCTCTCTCCTTCTATTAAATTTTATTTTGTTTTTGCAGCAAGTTTTTTTTATCTCAGAAAACTGAAGTTTCACCAGTTGTTGCTCAATTTAAAAAACAAACAAACACCAAAACATTTCTTCTTTGTTGTTGGACACATCATTTATCTGGAAAGCAAAGCAAAAACACATGAGACAAATAAAGATAAAGAGCAAAGAAAAAACTCATGCTACTTGACATCACCCAACATTATTTCGATTAGGTTTAGATAATTGAAGGTAATTGATTTGTTTTCTTCATTTTCATTGTTCATTTACTAACAGGCTAACCTTGCCTTCAGTTTGAAGTACAGAGCCTGGTCTCTAATTACACTTTAAATCTATTAGTGTCTTGCCTTAACTGAACTGCGACTTTGCTGTTACTGAACTGTTAACCCCTTGGGTGTTTGGCGACTGCCCACTCTCCCAGCTGAATGTTTAGCCGTATCTCCTCCTATCAGACTGCAGGTAGTAAACAGGCAGAATGGAATGAATGGAGACGTGGTATTGTTTGGAGGAACAACCGGCACCAAACAATGGCAAGAATGCCTCTCACCAATAGCTGAAGCTGCACGGGCGCTGACATCATATCACTCCCACATCTCCCTCTCTTGATTTCAGCCCCACCCGCTCCTTTCCATTAGCAAGTCGGTCCGTGTCCCTGTGTTATTTAAAGCCAGAGATCCTCCCTCTCGCCGAGCCACTGTGTTGCATCTGTCTGCCTCGCTGCTTGTGTGTCTGGGTGCGTGTGTGTGCGTATGAGAGTGCGCTAAAAAACCCAGGCAGCCAGTGGGAGAGCTAGAGAGTCGGGGAGAGAGACACGGGGGAAAGGCAAAAAGCATCTGAGAAGGGAGAAGGAACGGGAGTGTGAGACAGCTATGAAATTCATCCAAGCTATTTGCTTACTGCTTCTCTGTCCAGCTTTGAGCCTCAACACCAGGTAAGAGACAAATAAGAGGAGAGGGGTGTTTTTTTGTCAGTTTAACCCGGCCAGAGACTCTGGAACAAAAGGGGGGGTATAGGTTCAAAGCGTGCTATAGGCAATCTTAGATTACTAATCTGAAGGTCTGTTCAGTCCTGCCAAATACTGAAGCCTTAATTCGTCCTGGCAGAGGCTCTCTGTGTGCTAAGCATGTTGGAGACTGAAAGACTTGAAAGGAGGAAGGAAGAGCTTTTATGTTGAACTAGGCTATTATCTTTGTCAGTCCCGGGCAGGCTGAGAGACAGTTGTCCTTTTGTGGTGGTAATCCACTGAATGCGATGCCTCCTGAATAGTGGTGACATTGCTTTTTGGGACTTTTGGTGCCTGCTGGTCTGGGAGGGAGCAAGTTGAAGTCAGAGGAACTGAGAGAAAGGACAAGGCTACTTGTGTTGCAGTGTCTTGAAAAAGAGCAGGTGTGTGTGTGTCTCTATATGTGTGTGTGCACGCGATTTAAAGCTGAAGAAGCTGGGCGAAGAGTGATGGGCAAGAAGGAAGAATAAGAGGGGAATGTGTGGAGAGAGGGGGGGAGTTTTGATGATTAATTAAATCATTGATAAAATCATCCTCCTTCTCTGCCAGTGCCTGACACCACTGCCTTAATGAGAGCCGTTAGAGGGAATTCAAGGCTTTGACTATACCATGGAGACATCACACGCAGGAAGGCATGCATTATAAAACTTGCCTTTCCCTTTTTTCTCCTCAGTGCCCAAAAACATTGTGATACTGTTGTCATCTTTTCTTGGTGAATTAGTTGAATGCAGTTGCTGAGGAATGCGTGCACATGGAGAACGACGGCTCTGGACTCTGTCGTTAACTGAATAGAGAAATACCTACCTATTCGTGGTGTGTGGCCAAACACATGACTGGCTACTATGTGAATTGTTTCTTCTGCTTCGGGAGTTAATGTAAATAGAAATATGTAAACAAGAAGTCAAGGTTATTGCCTACATATCTGTCAATACCAGATAGGTACACTGATGATGCATGAGTCATAACTAAGGGCTGTGTTGATGTATTAACCTCTAGCATTCAGTAGTCAGCAAATTAAGCACTAATGTACCCTTTAATACACCTGCAATTTTAATGCCCACATAGGGCAAACACATAAATAACCTTCAGGCAACAGCTTTGGAACATTCAGTCAGTTTTAATCACCGTCTTATGTTTTTGATTGTGCATACAGATTGACTTGTATGGCTATTTTTTGAACAAGGGAACTAAAAATGCTGTTTAAGTTTCATGTATCAGCCTGCGAGGTGATCTTTTGGGTGCTAATTGGAGAGGGAGGCATTACGGTGGTAATTTGGCAGGTCAGCACAGATTGTATGCTACCTCTTGAGGGGGAATGTCATGAAAAGTAATTACCAGATATAATCAGTGTTTTATTAGTTTATTTCCAAACTCAATCCAAAAAATGGGCTCAGAAGGCTGCATTTTGTGAAAGGCAGAGGGGGTTTTCCTGGCAAAGGTGATACCTCAACTGCGACCTGCTGAACTTCATTTGTATTTTAAAATAGGGAAAGAAAACTGCGCTAGGTCCTAAACAGATCTGTAAAGCCACATCTGCCTGATGTGCCTATAGGAAGCACAAACTATGACCAGTTTATCTGAAAATGCTGCAGTTTGGGAGAAAAAAATCAACAATTAAAGGGGGATTTAAATAATAAATGGGCTTTTCACGGTCAGTGAAACGAGAAATGTTGCACGCAGGGTCTTTTCAGATCACTTCATCTGTTGATTGAACACTGTAGTCATTTTTTAGACTATAATTTGGGGTGTTTGGGGTATTTATTACAATATACTATAGGTTTTTACAATCAAATTTCAAGTCAGCGTCCTCAGGCTGTTTCCGGAGCATCCTCTTCAGTGAGGGCAGATTCTGAGTTGTTATTATGTGATCAAAGTAAAGAAAAAGCTTGTTTACAAGATCAGCGATGAACTTTCACATCAAACTGACAGGCGTTTTCACACTCATACTGACAGGTGTTTTCATTTCATATTACATTTGTGTATCAGCCCGGTTGCCAGGAGAAAATGTTGGCATTGTACAGTTGTGCAAACCATGAATACATTACATTTGCATGCTTCATATGTATCATATCAACATTTTTACATGCCTGCCAAACTGCAGACCGCTGTTTGAGACCAACCACAAACCTGAGTGTGATTTAGCGAGTCATTGCTGTGTTTCCAGTGGCTTTTCAGCCCCCAATCTGGTATCTTTTAGGGACCTGGCATGGTATTTCCTGCGGCTTTTTAGTGCCCAAATGTGGGAATTTTTTAGTGACCCGTCACTGTTTTTCCATCGGGGTAGTGCCATGGAAAGCGGTCTTTTATTACAGAGACATTGCTGCTTTTCCGGAGCAGAGTGTACTCAAAACAAGGTATTTTAAGCCAAAACATGATCTTTTCCTAACCATAACCAAGTGTTTTTTGTGCCTAAGCCTAATCATATGTTAACCACAGTATAGTTTCATCAAATCGCTACATAATGATGTGCAATTGTAACATATCTATGGCTTGCAGAGATGTTGGAGGCAACATTTTTTTCCAGTGAGTGGGTTGTATATTTACATATATATTTTTATCATTAGGTCACATGTTGATCTGGTTGTGCTGTTTGCACGAGGTCTATATGAGACATAAACCTAAACTGAGAAGTGGCTTGATGGCAAAATGGTGTGGCGGGTAGCATCTGTGTTTGTGACAAGGTTTTACTCAGGACTTAGAGTCTCCAGATTTACATTTTAATGAAAAAGTAAGCAATAAGGCATCTACAAGGACAGCTAAATGTGATTTTTCTTTTTCTAAAATGTGCTGTCACTGAAAGCATCCATGGATGGATTCAATAAAAGGTCACCACTGAACAGGGAAACCAGTTGATTCATAACCTCTGTCCACTCCATCAATGTTCCGCTCCTCCTACAGTGGTTGACATACATTTTGTCTTCCTGTCAAATACACAGAATTAGCTTTGCCTGTAATAGGCATTAGTAATTAGCTTGTGCATTATCCTGTTAAGTTGTCCTTTAATCTAGCACCGCCCCAGACTGGTTCTGCTGAGGCAATACCAGTTTGCAGTCATGCATTTAACATACAGCAAAGCACCTGAAATTGGTTTTGTTATTGCTGACATGGTCCGATTTGATTAAAAACAGCACAGAATTGTAGACTTTGATGTACCTTATTCCAACCCCAAAATATTTCAGGGATGCTCAGCTTTCATTAGCATTTTTTTTTTTTCTTTCCTCTGGTCATCAAACCCAAAGCAAAGCCAGGGAACGCTGCTTTTGATCTAGCCACTACTCAAAAACCCTTTTCTGAGTTGATTGTTTCCTCAAGCTCCTGTCATATTTTTTTGTTGTTCTGGAGGTCAGGGGCCCCAAACAAGGCTTATCATTTGTGACATCCTCGTTTTTTTTTGTAGCAGTGTAACATTGAACAGACTGACTGCAAGGTGTATCTGCGGCGGGAAAATGAATAGTGACTCGAGCTGTCTAGTCTACGTACTGCTCTGCCTCGCTTTGCTTGATTCACTATCATCACATCAGTGGTGCGTGAGAGAATCCATTTCAAAATGTTAACTGCAACCTCCACTGTGTGACCTGATAGTCGCCTTAAGGAATGAGAATTAATGAAATAGGAACCATTTCAATTTTTATGCATGATAGCAGCAGTTTGTTAAGCCTTTGGTCTTCGCTTAATTCTGTTTTATAGCCTTCAAATCTAAAAGGCATCTCGTGGGCTTACGCTGTGTTATTAGGAATGCTAAAACATTGATAAACACTAAAAAAAAGCATTCAAATATTACAAGAATTCCCCATTTTGAAAATTTAAGAATATAATTTGTAATTATCTCTGTAAAATGTGTAAAATGAACCATTGTGGTGACGGTCCCTGCTCATATGAGAGCTTGATTAAGAAGGATTTGATTTTAATGAATCGAATGGATTACTCAGGCCACATAATGGTGGCGCAGGGCTATGTGTCATTGCAGGAATCAATTGGCACTCAGGCAGAACACAAGGCTGCATTGACACTGGTCCCATGAGATATGACTGTCCACCCCTGGGTCAGGGTTGGGAGGCAACTACAGTAACGCTGCTCTTCTGCATTTGGCTTGTTTTCTCTTCTCCATACACATCAAACAGCTCCACCTCTTTACACTTTCAAATATTCCCTTTCAGAGTATTCTTGAAACCTATTTGACACATTTTCTCGACACTATCTTTGATGTCTCCTACCTTAGCAGACTCTTCTCGGAAACGGTGATATCTGGTGGGATCTCCACAACATCAAATATTTATGAGTGTTTTGGACGGCAATTAAAAGGACTACAGAGAGCCTCGGATTATATGTAGAGTGCAGGCACACAGCCGTATTGCTTTATATCTTAACATCTGCCTGTGGATATGAGCATATTGTAAATTAAATAGAGTCTCTCTTTAATGTTACATACAGTCAGACATGAAAAGGAGGACACTTTATGAGGTGCAGCAATTAATGGAGAAGCGGGGTGAGGATTATAATAAATCCCATGTGATGTTGTTGACCTTGGGGTGTTTTCTGTCTATGATAACCTTTTGAAATAACAGTTATGTTGTCCTTAAATCCACTCATGACGCTTTCAGTAATCAAAGCAAATGTTATGTCATAATTTACATCAAGATAAAACACCTTAATGTAAATGAAAACAGGTTCACAGCATTGTTTTTAAGGATAGAGCATCTCATTGTGCGACTGTGATCAGGGAGCGCTGAAAGGTGCTCCGCTTCGTGTTCATTCATCACAACAGCATGGGCCTCCTTTGTCTCAATCCGTCACGTGTTTGCCGAGTTGAAAACATCCCACAGATCATCATTTACATCCGATCAATACTTTCTTTACAAGTGACAACGAAAAAATTCAATCAAGATGTACAGCAGCGGAGAGAAACTCCACATGATGTCTCATTGAATGAGCGCTCACAGGCTGGATTTTGTTTCCCGCTTCATAATGCCGAGATGAAACATGCAGAGTCAAGTTGTTCACAAATATTGGGCCTCACACAGGAAGCTATATACGAATATATTTTCCTCTTGCTCTTGTTTGTATCCATGATTTGTTCTTATTTTGTTAGTGCCCCTTGTTCTCTGGGATATACCAGTGTTTTCTTGTTTGTGCTCTTCTCTTGGGTAAAAGAAAATCTTATTAGTGGTCAAGAGCACTTTAACCAGGATGAGAGAAAAACATCTTGTGTTCACTGTCCACATATTGTTTGTTTGATGCAAGGAAACATACGTTTTACATTTTAGGAACATGACAAAAGAAAACAACACATGAATATCAGATGATTAAATTTAGATTATTATATGTTTTAGAGTGATTTTAATGATTGATTATTACATTTGTGGGCTAAAGAAATACTGTTGGTTCATTGATCACAATCACTGTAATTTTAGTTACAGTGCTCCCTCTGCTGACCAGTGGTGGAATGTAACTAAGTACATTTACTCAGTACTGTCATAAGTACAAATTTGAGGTACTTTTACTCTACCTTTTTACTATTTTATTCTCACACCACTTTCTACTTCCACTCCCCTGCACTTCAGAAGGAAATATTGTACTTTTTACTCCACTAAAATTATTTGATAACTTTAGTAACTAGTTGCTTTAAAAATTCATATTTTTGATCCCAAAGTGCATGAAAACAAACAAGAGCAGCTGACAAAATAACTTGATTAATGAGAACATTACTTGGCAACTGTTTTGATAATTGTTTAAATTACTTTTCATGCAAAAATATTTCATGGATCCAGTGAGGATTGTTTGCATTTCCTTTTACTTGTTTTGATTAATTTAACTTGATTAATAGATTTCTGGATTGAGTTGTGATTATACATTAATCTGATTGTACTCACTCGTTTTTTCTTAGGTAACATTTTCACTCAGTAACAGTATTTTTACAGTGTGGTTTTAATACTTTTTCTTAAGGTAAAGGATCAAAATTCAGGGTTCCCATGGTCATGAAATTCCTGGAAAAGTTATGACA
>JAPZEB010000001.1:31920319-31930678 GCA_029783705.1 Chaetodon striatus
GTATTTGTTGGAATGTTATCGATCCATGGATTATGATAAGGCATAATAGTACAGCTATAACTGTGAGTTTTTTGTCTGACAGAAGCGTTTATTGAACCTGCTGTGATAGGTGTATCTTGAAATGGTCGGCATCAATCGAACCGCAAGAAGCGTAGCTTTCAAACGACAGGTAGTATAAGTAAACCACTTAAACACAGCATTTGTTTACATTATCATAATCATCTAATAAATCATATGAAGGTCTGCAGGCAGGTTGTCAGATACAATACCTAGCGCTATTCCTTGGGAAGACCAGAGAGGAAGTATGCAGACCTGGTGGAGTTACTACCAGGGGTGGAGCGCTTGGTGCTGTTTGGTTGAATTGGGATGTAGAGGCTTTGTAGGCAGGTCCCTCTGCAAAGTGCTCAGTCTCCGAGAAATGACAAGGGGAATAAAAACAAAAGCCATCAGGGGTGTCACTGAGGCAGCGGAAAGATCTTCTACACTGATTATGTGTTTAAAAAGGAGCTGGGTTTCAACAGGCATTTAAAACTGTCTGCAACAATGCCTCCAGTAGTTATAAACACAGTAGCACTCGGAAGAGGGCAGCTGCAGTTCAGGAAGATTTCCTTTTAAGGCTTTTGACAGGCTGAATTTTGAAGTAGCCAAAAAGCGGAACCAATAAATTGGACTGACAGTGAAAAAACACAGCACCCAAACCTTAGATTTTGATCTCGTAATTAGCGGATGAAATGGGAAGCATTCACGGTAGTAACAGAATTACATGGTTGTACATATGTATAGGCTACTTATGTCTGCCCTACACATGTTCACTGTGCAGTTGAGACACGATACGTGCATTACATGTGTGTAAAGATATGAATACAGATACCTCGGAGATGTAAATCATTGCAGAGGCTTCTGGAGGTATCATGGGTCTAATTTAATGAAACGTCTGACAGTAGTCGCCCACTTGATACCACTACTGAGACTCCCTTTCTTATCCATCTCACCCTTTCCCCCAGCATGCAATCCACATATCACATTTTATTGCCTTTAACCCCAGTTTCATAGCACACATGATAGTTACATCAGATCCTCTGTATTAGTTAATGAATATAGGCTCACCCAGCTCACAATGGTAATATGTTGTGACAGCGCTGAGAACTTATTTTTGACAGGTAAAGGTAGTTTTGTTTGTACTGCAGAATCTTAACTGGGGTTCTCACTGCAGAGATACATATTTGGCATTCCAGTCACAACCCTCCAGTGGGCCAACAGTTAGGGCAGATAGAGCGATACCTTAAGCAAGAAGTGCAGTAATTGTGGTTGGAGAGTGACCTCCTCAGTCCTCATGTTTGAATTTTTCAGCTTCCATCTCATGTAGGGCCACTCTGTGACGGCACACAGGTCAACTGGCAGATCTGGATTTTCAAACTGAAATGATTAAACTGTCAAAATGTCACTTCACCGTATGTGGGTATCGATTTGCATCCTGAAATAACAGTTGAAAGGATATGGATATTCTAATCAGCAGCTTGTTAGCATCCACTCGCAGCTTCACACAGCGGCTGCCGTGGTTGTGTTAGGGTAGTGTGTCTCACACGGGAAAAACAAACCAAAGTTCAGATGCACCAAGTTTGATTATTCTCGGGAGAGTCTAAATTAGCAGCAGTGATTTCACAAACTGAACAAACGATTTACTCACTCTGATCTGGAGCCAGTTGCTGTTTGGGTGTAGCCAAAGCAAACAAAACGAAGGTCAAATGTACAACAGCCAGTTGAGGGAAACAGATGGAGAGATACATTTGAAATTCATAAAATACACACAATACTGCTTTACCTTAAGTATTGTAATTGTACCAACGGGTGCAAAAGAAATTACATAAAAAGAACACCGAGTTCATTTGTGCAAGGTCCCTACTCTGAGAGACTATGTGCTAGCCATTTCTTTACAGTTTACTTGAAATTTCTCCCTGCTTTAATTATTTTCAAAGATATTGAAAGTTCCTTCTATACAATTGTAGCTTTGTATAAAATGTCATTTTTTCCGTTGTACTCTTGAATCTAAAAAGGATCATATCTGTTCAGCTGCCTATTCATGCCAAATTCATCTTACAATTTTACATTACTGAATGGTTTAATAAAACCAGGTAATTTTAAAGGTCCAGTGTGTAGGGTTAAGAGGGATATATTAGCAGAAATGGACTACAATAGAGCCTGGAGCACAGAAACACGAGGTGTGTCACAACACGAAGAATACAAGCAAAAAGCTTCATTCTTATTAAAAACAAGCCTCCAGTTGCTAAAACACCTTCTGTGTGATCAGGTCCTCACTCTGCTATGTTTCTACAGTAGCCTAGAATGGACAAACCAAGCAGTGACTCTCGATAGGGCCATACACTTTTCAGCGTTACCGCGTTGTGACCCACAGATAGCGGCCCCTCCTTAAGGAGCCAAACACTGTTGGAAGAACACTGATTTTGAACACACCATTGCTTTATTCTGTTTTTATTTTTATTTTTATGTGTTTAATTCACTGTCTGTCAGTTTGTTTTGGAGAGGGGGGGGGGTTGACGTCTGTGGAGAATTTGGCTCCTAGAAGAAACCTTCTGAACAATGAACACTGAAGGAATTTCAACTTGGGAGTTCCCACTTGGCACACTGGAGAAGTTTCAGCTGGTCGAAACCTGCAGTCCTCATCACTAGATACCACTAAATCTTACACACTGCTCCTTTAAGACTCAGCAACACTGATCTGCTGCAAACATTTATCATTATTAGTATGATACTGTTATAGTAATGAAGATATAATGCTAATACAACATAAAATAACTGTTAATGAAATGTTAATTGTAAATTGTTTCAGTGAATGGAAGAAGGAAACAAAAAACCAAATGTGCAAAGTGCACATGATCATCCGCCCAAGCACTTTCTTTCATTTCAGTTTTCTGCAGAGCATCATGGATCTGTCAGGTGTCAAGGTCCAGTATTAACAAACACGCTGAAGACATTTTCTGACCATTAGTCATCTTCTCTCACAAAGAGTCACTACCGCTCTAATATTTTTTGGTAGTGACATTATTCTGAAGTTCTAACATTTTAATTTCTTTCAAGAAACTGAACAGAATAAAGAGATCTTAACCCTTTTATTTATGAATGAGATGAAATCATGGACTGCAAACAATTGTACAGAGCTGACATTTGGTAACTGGGAGAGTCATGCAAGGACAGAGAGACAGTTTGAGGGAATACAGACGAAGAGAGCTGAGCCCCTGAAGTATGAAAAATATTTAAACAAGGAGAGGGAAATAAATGAAAGAACAGGGCGGGTTTTAAGTCTATCAAAGATTTATCTGCCAGAAAGCAAAGGAATGTCTAAAGAAGCTGAAAGAAAGAGCACAGCGCATTAGTGAAAAGACGGAGAAAGTAGCAGATTTTTGGAGAACTGGAGGATAGATGGAATTTAGACAGGCCAACCAGTTAGAGGTGCTGGTGCTGCAACACAGACTGCTTAGCAAAAATTACTTTGTACCTGTGTGTGTCAATAGGATTGCATTGTATACTTCTCCTGTATTTAAAGGTGTAAAGGTGAAAAAGAGTAAGGAAACTTTATCAAGGCCAACATGAAAAATATGCCGAATGAGTAACACTTAACTTATTTAGTCCAGTTAAGGTTTTAAATCTAATGAATATGGTATCTGAGATGAGTGGCTGTCGTCATTCTTTTCAAACATGAAAGGCAGGTTTTCACTCAGGCACCTGCAGCAGTGTCGAATCTCTGACCCCATGTTGATGTCACCCTCTTTTCCGGGCACGATGCCACTAATTGGGGTTTCCCATTATCGCGATGAGATATCTGACAGCTCTGCCAACCCATGTCACTCAGTAGCTGTGCCGCCACGTGCTCCTTTCATTCAGACTGCAGGTAAATCAGATTTGTTCCCCAAGTCAGATCTTTATGAGAGACTGTCTGCACCGTTATTTGCAAGTGATCGAATCAGTGTCCAGACATCACCAACCTGCCTCCATGGATTGCTGTGGTATCGACGTAGGCGTCAGAAACTGCAGCTGCCTTGGGGACGTGGCTTTCCAATGCTCAAGCATGAGAAATGGAGGTTCATCACTTCACCCTCCCAACAAGTCAAGTCACAGCTATTTATTTCAGTTTATTTTAGCATCTGACCATGGACTGTTGTTCTCCATGCTGTCTACTATAGCGCTCTGCCATGGCAGCATGGATTCTCATTCTGGATTTGACATTGTCAACGCGTGGTACATTTTCAGTGATGTAAAAGACGCTTGAAAATCCTATTCGAGTGGCCAGTTTGTCCTATAGACATTAGGAGGTGACCCAGGAGTGGATCTTCATTCCTTTCCCATCCTGCTCCTTCAAAAAAGTCACGTCCCAGTTTGTCCGCATTCCCCCATTTGTATATGAAAACTATGCATATCAGTCAATTATACAGTACATCATAATGCTGAAATAACTCATCTAATATTTTTTTACTCATCATAGAAATAGTTTATTGTACATATTTCTTATTTGCCTTTATTTCATTGTATGCTTTATCTAGAAGATACATTTACACCTCCCTGACATTTAACAGGGGTTTACAGGATATGATGGTATTTGTGTAAAAAAACAACACAAAACAAACAAAAAAAGCACCTCCTCATCAGTCTAATAGAAAGAGGAACATCTGCATATTTGATTATATTGAAAATTATACATTGAGGATTTCTAATTACCCTTGTATACTGTAATACGGCCCAAGCCTAGTGCCTGAGCCTTATAAAATCAATCTGAATACAATCTGGATATGCCAAAAAACCTGCAGCTTGAACAAGTCTTTAAAGTTAACCTTGACATGGTTCATTTCTTTTTCTTTCTTCTTTTAAATGCTGTTTTAATAAATGGGCTGACTCTCAGAATTGGCAGCATAATATATTAGAATGTACATAGTGGTAGTAGAAATTATACTATCAGGTAATACATCACACTTCACCTTCAGAGCAGAACTTTATTTCTCACTGAAATTTTCAATCGTAGAGACAAAAATAAAAAGTGAAATAAAATGACAAGTGAATTAACATGCATGTGACGATCCATGGGGGCACTTCATTAACCATTTCTGGCTAATGGCAGGAGTTAATGGAGGAGGATGTGAAGCACATTAATGTGGCAAAAATCAGTTTCTTTGGGATTCATAAAAAGAATTTTATCAAGTAGAAAATGTAAAAATGTTTCAGAAATTATTTATTTTATGCTACTCTACTTACACAGCACCTATCCTATAAATTAGGAACAGTTTGTTTTGTCAAATTTTAAAACATTTGAGTTTTTAATGCCTTCAAAATAAAATCTTTATGAATCTTGTATGATTAAATTGGATATATCAAAATGTACATGTGATGTGCCAGCTGTTTTGGCCTCTTTACCAACCAGTGTTATACATTACAGATTGAGGAGTGTATATATTCACTGCCAGAGAGTAGTTACTTTGAAAAAGAAAAAAAAAAAAAGATTGACAGCTACAGAAACTGCACAGTAAAATCCTGGATATATTCTAAGATATCTTTTCAGTACATACAAATACATGTGAGGGTCTTTGCTATATTTTATCTTTGCATGACTCTACAAATCCTCCCTTTTTGCACTGTTAAATTCACAAACCAGTAACCAGCATCCCTCTTGTATCTCGCTTCAGTACATTGAGCTATTCCTACTTGAAACAGGGCTGGCTGGGAAGGTCTGTGCATAATCTAGTACTGTCACACCAGGGTGCAAAACATTGTGCCCAGCACATATACATGATTTTTCATGTGACGGGAGGGGTGGAGAGACTGTTGAGAAATCTGGGATGGTTTTGTTGGCACAGTGAAAGGCTACATCTATCCTGGAAATAAAATATTGTCAAATAAAACACAAGAAAATAAATATTTTGCGCATAATTTAGCTCTGATTGTTATAAGCAGGCGTGCATTCTGCTGTGGAGAATCTGCAAACAAGAGTCATTTTTATTGTGACTTTAATGGAAAAAGGTCCGCGCTGGGAATGATGTGATTCATCATCAGCGCTATTGAAAATCTGAGAGCCACAAATGCCAAGTGGGTCGTCCCGGACCACAAAGAATATGCCGCACATGATTTCTGAGTTATGGGGTCTTTGACTCGTAACACACACCAGCTGATGCTAGCAGTTGGGTGACAACATTATCACATCAGTCATAAAGGGCCCTGATCCTGTGCTGGTGAAATGAAATGGTCAGGACAAGGACACACACATGTTGTATCTGTGCAGATAGTTAAATCTTATCCTCCTCCATCTCCAGCCAGAGTACAGTACTTATCTTTGAAGAGACTAAACCAAAGTCTGTTATTGAATTGCCATTATTAAATCTTCATTGGGGCATGAAAAACTCATTGCATGTGAGGCGGCTGTATTGAAGTTCATTGAACAATCCAATGTGCTACAGTATGTATGAGACTATGGAATTGTTTCTAATTGAATTTTTATGCAGGCCATTTGAACAGCAGGGCCGCCTATGCTTCACAGCATGCAAACAGAAAATATCATGGTTCATGAATACTGCATGCCTGGCTGCCAGGTGATCTGTGACTCCAGCTGCACCTTTCTGTGCAGCTTTTTTCACCAATTCTTGTCCAGGACCATTAAATGTTTGTACAATAGGTGATTTTACCAGATCTCCAAAACCAGACATTACAGTGGATATGCTCTGCGAGAGCAGTCCCACACACAATTTAGCTACAACATGTGTGAAATATAAGAAAGGCAAGAAAATATTATGGGGGCACTAATCTCTAAATACAGATACCTGCATCTGTGCAGAATATGTCGGCAAGCAAATATGTTCTGGTTTCTGTTTTAAGTCTGTTTGTAGCCAAGGTAGTATTTACCCATCACATTTTTAAGATAATTTTTGGGGCAATTTTTGCCTTTACTGATAGGACAGCTAAGATAAACAGGAAGGGTGGGAGAAAGAACGGGGATGACACGCAACAAAAGGCCAAAGGTCAGGACTGAACCTGGGCTGCTGCAGAGGACTCAGCCTATATGGGGCACACACTGTAAAAGGTGAGCTAGAGGTCACTCCTTTACCCATAAAGTTTGAGTAGGGTCTCATTGTGGAGCGCAAAAGAGGTGGAACACACTGGCTGAAATGTGATCTCTGAACCCATAGGGTATCGTTTGACCATAATTACACATTATATTAGCTCTCTCTTTTGAAATTATGTGCATTCATGAGCGGATATCTGTGCACAGAGATTAGCTGCAATGTTGCCTGGACTTGTCTCAAGTTGCTAATTAAACAGTGCAGGAAAGAGGACCCTAAACATTGGTTGTATGTTGTGTCCCTGGCCAAAAATGTTCCTGGTTGGACGCCAGAAACTGCAATGCAGTTAAAAGGCAGATGGCCAGATGGTCATGTTGTTTCCATGTCCAACAATTGTCCCGTCACACCCCCTCTTACAAAACAGGATATATTGATCATATTATTGCTATGAAAACAGCAAATACAAGTATCTTTGTCCTTTTTAAATATGACAGTTTATTTGCTTGGATGTGATCAGATGGCCACACTGTGTTGTTCACTCCATGTCCAAAGATTATTATTACTCAGTGCCCTTTTTTTAGAATAATGAACATGTATATGCCATTTATGTATTTCGATATGTAAATTATATTCACAGTCACAGTCTTTATCCAGGCGTCTTTGATTGCACATGGCAGAAGCAGCCTTCAGCAAAGTCCATGTTGGTAGAAAGTTTGGTGGATGAATGGGTCATGCACAGAACATTCACCCAGGAGACCAGGATTCAAGTCCAGTTTGATTCAGAGATGATTTGGTCACGTTATCTTCATATTTCAACATCACTAGTACACCCAGGAAAAATTTCCATCTGATGGCCAGAAAACTTCATGAACACTAGCACAGCTTCCATTTTGGAACAATTTTTGAACCGTAACATGACGTCTTGATTGACAACGCCCTAATTTTGCTGGGGAAGTCTGGGCTGCTGGCTACGACTGCTAAACATTGACTTTTACTCCAAGAGGCACTAGCCGACGGGTCACAAGATTTAGGGGGCACAGTAGGCTTGGGTGGTATCTGTTTTTCCATACCGTCATACATTCCTGGAATTTTACCAGCGCATACAACAGTATTTGTGTGTGATTCACAAAGTTAGATGTGCTGTTTTTCCTTGGACTCTCCCTCTATTACGGGCCAGCTGTTTATAGTCCTGTAATGTTTCCCCCACCCCCAGTTGCAGTTGCCATGTTTACCAGCTCAGTTGCCTGTTCCACCAGTAAAGGCTGAACTCTAGTGGCACGTGACGAAGCATACAACACATCCTCAGCCTCTCCGTATGAGGTTAATAGAAAGATGAGTGTCTGTATTTGGATGGTATGGAAAACCATACAGTTTGAATTTCTAATGTTACAACACTGTAACATTTCAGGCCTTTTCATGAGCAGAACTGAAAACCACACTGAAATAATGGTGCTTGGATTGTCCTGTCAGGTTCCTCAAACAAGAACCAACTAACCAGACCAACAATTAAATGACCACATACCGTAAAAATGGGACATATGTGCTCCTTCCAGGGATGCGGAAGGATTTCTTTGAGCCAGTTTCAAGCACACCAGGGTCCAAACTCTTCAGAGGATATAAGGGACTGCAGGACAGTGCCTGGCACTGCCAGTAAATGATGGAATAATCTGGAAACACAGCAGCCAATACTCTGGTCTGATGAGTATTTACCTACAGGGGGTATGCTCATCCCTTCCGTTTTATCTCAGCAAGCACATATGGTGCCCTGTTGCAGGCTCCTCCAACAGGAACGTCTGTTTTCCAGAGGATGCCTGCAGTTTATTCATACAGTTTTGTTCACTTGTTGTATGGCTATGTGGCATCAGACGAAAGAGACCTTTCGTCAGAATAGGGGAGAATTTCTTGCTACTCTAGTGAAGGTACATCATGCTGTGATATTTACGCCGTGTGTGTTCCAGTCACAGTGGCACAAACAATACATGGTCCCAATAAAGAACATTTTAAACCTCCAGAATCAATTGCCGCCACCCTCCTCGTCCTTCAGACGGCAAGAACTCCTGTTGAGCCTACGTGAGCCACTCCACTTCATTCACTTAAGTATGCTTTTACCCCGACATCTAGTGTGACAGGCAATCCTCAGGAGGGCATTGATTGCTGTGACCCCTGTGGGAGTAATGGGTACATATTTATGTGTCAGTAGTCGGCTGTCCTTTAAAATAATGTCATGGAGAACCACTGAGACATACATTGACAGTGAATAGTGGCTCCTCTAGGGGCTTTGAACCGCCTGCATCATCACCTTCATCTCCGAACAAAAATTTATATTCACTTTGAATTAGTTTATCAGCTCGACCTCGTGGTCCACGCCTGATGATTTAAATGTGCCCTCAATCAATCATATTTACATAATGAGATTTGCAATGTCAAACGCAAGACAACTGTTCCAAAATTGTCTTCACTGGAGGCGTCAGGGGTGAAGGGTGAGCCTGTCACATTTCTGGAAAGAGTTCAGTGTTTTGTAATTATAGTCACATTAAAGACTACCTGTGCCCTTCTTGTGCCTTTTTCAGTGACATATTTAAAGCAAGGCATTTGTTCTGACAGATTAAAAACAGATACATCAAAGACAGCACATGTTATAGGAGTTGTTAAATTAATTAAAATCAAATGTATGAAAATATGTACACACACTCAAGGTGTATCCATTTGATGGCACATAATAGACAGATTGCCATCTCAAACTGTGCTTTGCAGCAAAGTGAAAGTGATAAAATCTCCTGCCAACCCAGTTAATTTAAAAACAATGCCAGAATAAACTGACATTTTAGCAGATGGAAAGCAGACTTTTGATGTTTATCCCAGCTGACAGAGAAAGAAAAATCTCTTCATTTTTGGAGGACAAATTTTCCCCATATTGGTACGGCTCCATATTGGTGTGGCATTTACAATAAATCGGCTTCTCCTCGGTGCATCAAAACGCCTCGGGGATGAAAAAAGGTCACACATAAGCAGAGAAAATCATATATGTTTGAGAGCATGCTGAATTCTGTGGTTCTCATATCTCTGAAGCAACATCAAGTGCATAAATATAGCTTCAGAATCATACAGAGAAATATATATAATTGGGGATCTAATGACGAGCGTCTAGGCCTCTTTTTCTGTAAGTCTTGCAACTACTGCTATTTATATTCCATAGCTTTTTTTCTTAATTATCAGTGTTGCCATTTCCATACTCACACCTGCTTTTCACTGCACAGACACGCACGTTCTCCTTATAACGATTCTCCATAATAATAATAAT
>JAPZEB010000001.1:31964125-31986456 GCA_029783705.1 Chaetodon striatus
GTCATCCCCACCCTCTCTCCCCTTTCACACTTAATAACATCCCATCGATTAAAGGCAAAAGCCCAAAAGTAGTCTTTTGAAAAAAGTTGAAAAAAATGTGAATGAAATATATGTGTATAATATAATATGTGTGAAATAGTAAAAGGCAAAGTAAAATTTAAACTGATATTCCTACGCTTACTGTAGAATTTACCTATTTCACCATGGTTACTTTTATGAACACAAGTTGAATAAGAACTGACGGGCAGCGGCGCTGGTTACCCTGATGAGAGCTTTGTTGATTCCTGACTGAAAAGCTGGTCAAACTGGCACATCTATGCTTAATTAGGGAAAAAAAAAAAAAAAATCAACAACAACAAATCCACAGGAATTTGTGTGATGTTTTTCGTCTTGCTAGAGGGGAATATGCCAATCTGTATTTTTTTATCCTTCCATCACAGCTTCCTGCCTCAGCCAGCCCCCTTTATTCTTCACACCTATTTCTCAGGATTGATTTATCAGAACATAATGCTTCATTTGCACATCAGCCCACTTTGAAGCCCCTTCAAATGCTATTCTAAATCTTTAATCAAAGACCAACCAGCCAAAAAAAAGAGGGAAAAGGACCGGTGAACTGAAGCTAACGCTATGTGGCTTATCTTTAATCTTAAAGGTCATGAATGAACTGAGGACCCAGAGCAACAAGAATAAGAGATTATCCTGACTTTGACACTCACATAAAGAGACATAAGAGCAAACGGGGAGGGAGGGAGGGTGGGTTGAGCCTAAGCCAGCACTCCTTACTCTGCCTTTGTGAAGGAGTGGAGACACAGTGAGGAGCTTACAGTGTGAGCCATGTTGAGAGAAGAATGCAAAATCCAGAGCGACAAACAAGGCATTTTGACCCCTAACGAAGTGTGAGCTTTAGCCATTATCTGTCTCACTTCATCACAGGCATCAGCTTATGATGTGCTCTTCAGTCTCCCAGCAGAATTTACCCAAATGTTAATGGTCTTGGCTGCATAGCGGTGGCAAAAGAGCCTCAGTGTTGTCACTGGCTCAGCCAATATCTGAAGTGGAAGGCCGAGCCTCTGCCCCAGCTTTTAGCAGGGCAGACGGCTCCTTGGGGAAAGTAACACTATCTGTGCACATAGTTCCTAATATTGCACATGACATATTCAAATAGCATGCCTGTATTATGCAAATACGATGCAGCAGCAGAAGAAGAGATAACTTGCCAGTAACAGGCAGAGTCCTTGAAATTTTACTTTTGAATTTTAGGCAGCATCAATTTGTATAATGTGACTGTATTAATGATGTATTTGCAATTAAAATTATTATGACTTTAATTTTAGTTACATGATTCCACATAGTGACTACAATCCGGTATAGTTTTTGCAGTTTAGCAGTTAATGTGTGAACATTATGTTAATAATTTAATATTATTCAAGGCTGAAATTTATGATTCTTTCATCACTGTTTAATCTGTCAGTTTATATATATTTATATTTATAAGTCTAAGAAAATAGTTTAAGAAAATCAGTATCTACAGAGCCCCAAATAATGTCAAATCACTTATTTTGTTTGAGCTCCGAAAATATTTAATTTACAATTAAATAAACTTTAGAAAAGTAGCAACTCCTCATATGTGAGAAGCTTGACCCAGCAGTTTTCTCTTATATGTGACTTAAAAAAAGACTAATTTATCTTTTTTGTAGACCGGCTAACTGATTATAGTAACAGTAGAGAAATAATAATAATAGTAGTGCTAAAGTAATTAATTATAATAAATATATAATTGTGTCATGCTGTTGTTGTTATTCATTAATTGTACTTATTACAAGAGCACGTGCCTTCTGAGCACAATCCAAACCAAAATAAATACCTTAATCTGTCTCTATAAAAATAAAGCCCATAATAAAAACAAATCCCCCCAGATAGTATTTACTTTGAACAACAGGAAATTATCGTTTAATTACAAGTATGGGTTTTGATAAACACATAAATGAGACATTGGTAAGATAGACACGTAGGGCCTTAGATAAGTGATTGTCTCACTGCTATCCATTTAACGTGACTGGTTTCAACAAAGCCTGGCCAGTGATCTATTTTTGGCCCCGTTCAAATTGAAAAATGCAGATGAGACATCATTAAAGACTTGTCTGTGATGAAATTGCCTCTCGTGCCCAGCGTGCAATTCTTCCTCCATTTGTCCAATTTGGAAGGAAAAATGGGGCTCATCAAGCATACGTCACATTTATTACTATTCACTGGAAGCACATTGTACGGGGCTTCAAAGTAAGATGACGGTTTAAATCAATTCCATGGTGATAAAAGTCATTGTCAGTGATTCACAGTGTTTCTGGATCACACAACCAGTATATGTGCCCATTGTGTCTGATGTCATGTCTTACATATGGAATATAAAATAACTGCATTGGTGTGTTTTATGTTAAAATTATGTTATAGCTTGAGCTTCGACAACTGCTGCCTAAAGGCAGATTTATACTTGTCAACATGATTTTGGCAGATTTAGATTTTTGATATGGCCTACGCCAGTGTTAGCATTTATACTTGTGCGGTGATGTGTCTGTGTTACTCTGTAGTTACGCCAACAAAGCACTTGTCTGTGGTGGGGTTTCTGTGAAGGGCTGTAAAGTTTAGTTGATTTCAAACACACCCAAAGCCCACATTAAACATGGCTTAATAGAGACAATTTCAAACAAGTACACAAATAGACTTCACGATAACTCGCAGCATTCACAGACAAAGCACTTTTCTTTATCTGGACACACTTTCCCCACAAATACAGCATGCTACTGTTATTAGCACAAGTCTATGGCATTTTACATTTTATAAATTAGCTTAATGGCTAGCAGAGATTTCCTCTTCTCATGAAGAAGGGACAACAGCAACATTTAACAAAGACACGTTACAAAACTTGGCTCTATTACAACTCACAGGGTTCAATGACAAAACAACTGTCTCATACTAAACATGTTTTCCAAACAAATACAACATGCTAAGTTTATTAGCACAAGCCTATGACATTTTACATTGTATAAGTTAGCCTAGCGACAAGTGTAGGTTTCCTCTACTCATATGAAGCCAGGATAAATCACACACAAGTCTTAACATGCTATTTTGTTGAGGCTTTATTGTCTTCACAATTTATTGTTCCTTATCTGTGAAATTAAAGTAAATAAAAGCTTTCTTTCCACTGAGGGAAATAGTTTCAGCTTACAGAAATAGACAGGAGGTCGTTACATTTCTTGGGAGGTGCACATCAGGCTATGGTGTAGGCTCTGTGGCGTAGGTTCAACATAGAGCCTATGTCATAGATATAGCGTTAATTTGACACAGAAGTATTAATCCCGCTTAAGTATAGTTTTCTACTGGTGAAATAGTCCCAGGTAAAACCCTTGATGTAAATCTACCTGCGTGGCTTCATAACAAGAAGGGGAAGTAAATATAATGTTTGTGGTCGTGGATGAACCCACCTGACCTGGGTGGTGCAAAGTGCAGTGGCTACGATTAATGTCAGCTAACCAGTGGAGACCAGAGGGTGGGCGGTGGGCACTTCGTTCCGCCAGCAGTCTGTCAGCAAAGCCAACAGAAAATAAAATAAAAGACATTTACAACACAAAAATTTACATTTTACCACCTCTGAATGGAAAGCACTTTGAAATGCTACACTAAAACTCATTGAGTCAACGGCAACATTTTATTTAGGTATTCTCAGGAATATAAAGAAAGGTCTCACCGTCAGGCCGTCAAGGTAAATGGTTTGACCATTTAAAATAAACAGAGCCAACATTTCCTTTCAGTGTCTGCTTCCTGTGCAACATGTTTTCTGTGCAGTTCAAGGATGCGATGCATCTTACAGAAAGTCGAATGTAAAGCAAACATAACCATCCATGAATGTTTAGATGAACTGAGAGCAAAAATAGTTCTTGCTTAGCTCCTGCATGTGCAAGCCTTACATCAGCTTTTATAACATGTTCAACAGTTGCTTCAATGTCAAAATAAATGTTCTCTTGTCACATTGCTTCCTTACAAATAAGAAAAACATCTCTTGGGATTCGCCATGAAAACAAGTGCTGTGAGTCTGTTTATTAGACATTGTCTGTTGTTTGTTAGATGCACTGCGACCCACCCTTTTTTTTTTTTATAACACAGCCTCTCATGTGCCTCTCATTTTCTTCTCTGAACTTGTTCACACTCCAAGTGCAAAGGATTAGCTACTGCCAGTCCATGCTCAGTTAATTAATGTCACTGAAGAGGATGGATAAGCTTTGAACAAGTCAGTGACAGCACAGAGTGTTTAAACAGGCTTGACTCGTTCATACTTGGTGTTACTTTTGGTTTTGACTGTGTTGTTACAGATGAAGAAAAACATTTTTGAAAGATCTGTGCCTGCAATTTGCTCAAGTTGTTTTAGGTTTCATTCTGCGTGCTTGGTTAATGTGAGGTAAATGTGCAACAGGATGATTATCTAGAGGCGACAATAAAGTGGGGTAAACCTGTTCTGCTATTTTCCTTTACATACTTAGTCCTTGTATTTACATTACTACTACGAATTGGCGCTTTTACTTGTATTTAAGTGTCCTTTATAATGCATTTCCTTTTGCACTTTGTCTTGATGCTTTTAATGTTTTATCTAAAGCACTTTGAATTGGCTTGTTGCCGAAATGTGCTTTAGAAATACATTGGCCTTGCCTTAAAATATCGACGCAATATGTGTATCAAGGCATTTTATTTGTTCAAAAACATCTTGATATTTGATTTTCTCTGCCTTGCCTAGTCCTAAAAATACATCATTATGTTCTTAAAGGTGAATTATCTAAGATTTAGGCAGATTCAGTGGCGTCTAGCAGTGTGGATTGCAACCACATGAAAGCTCCCCCCACTGTTAGATTTCCTTCAATGTTCATTGTTCAGGAGGTTTTTACTGTGAGCCAAATTATCCACAGAGATCTCCTCCTCTTCAAAACAAACAGAGCAGGTGATTAAAATCGGTTGCCTTTTTCACATTACCCATCATTCCTCTCCAGGCACAGTTTAAGCCCCCAATGTTGAGCACTTTTAAGGCTTGTACTTCAACTAGTAACAAGTAACTAAATTTGAGAGGTTCACAGAGTTGAACCATGATGATAAAACACACTAACGGTTGGATAGGTATGGGAATTGTCAAGACTTTTCTGATACCAATGCCATTATCGATTCTTCTTATTGGTCATAAATTTTTCTGTGTAAGGAAAAAAGTAGGCCTGCAAAGGTTTTTACTGTAGCATCGATGCAACTGTTTCATCTCTGAGTCTGATAACAGTGTAGAAAGAGGCATATAGCTCATGTATGTAAAAGCTCCACTGTTGAACTGTATGCTGTAAAAAAAAATGCATAAAGCTTGCCTACGCAACATATTCTTACTCCCAACTCTTCACATATTACATGCTAGGTGTCCTGGGTGCATCTGTTGTTGACGTTCTGGGACGTCAAATCAATTTACACTAGATACATGCATTGTATCTTTTCGAAATACTACAGTTTCTACTCATCAGATGCATAAATTCTTTTTCAAAATAAACTTACATCATCGCTATAACACCTCCTATTTACATGTGTGTCCTTGTGCAACAAACCTTCGTGGTAGATAAAATCGTGGCTTGGTTCAACATTCAAACAGGAAGCAACACTGGGTTCCTGGGTGAAAGGCCGGTGCTTGTTGGACCCATCCACCATCCCCCCCGCTTGCGTTACAGGGATATACCAGCTCCTTAAGTTACATTGTTTTCAGGTGCCATTTCAAACTGATGCCTTCTTGTAGTTTAATATACCATTGCAAAAAGTTGGCTTTTTCCACCTGTGTCTGACGGCGGTGGTATTTGACGACATTGGGAGCGGAATAAAAACAAGTCAGCCTGCATGGTGTTAATATCATAACAGAGGCTATGTACCCTCAATAATAGGTTGCTACTTGATTGGGAATCAATGGCACTCATGTGGAGTGTCAAATACTCAGCATTTCTGGAATTCAAGGTCAAGTTGTATAGAAAGATGCTTCAGCTTGTTGCTGGTGTTTCGACTTGAAATGATCACAACATTTTAAGCAGCACATTTGTCGTCTTTCTCATTGAAATGAAACCAAGTTTTTCAACATGAGTTTGACGGCATTGTTTTGCCATTTGCAACTGTCAACTATTTCTCACGACTCGTCCCACCTCATCAGTTTGACCCTCTGCTTCCTCAATTTGCTGGTTTGTTTCGTTGAGGTCCCCTTTAATATCCTCCAGCTGGCAGTTGGTTTCTTCTCTGAAGTCTTGAATTTCCTGTGGACTCCTCTCCAATTTCACCTTTGCTTTTTTTGTTGTCTTTCTGCCACTCACCATCTTTCCCCGTCAGCCTGTTGCTCTGCATCTCGCTATTCTTCATCAATCTTGCTCATTTCTGTCATATTTTTCTTTCTTTTTTCTCTCGTTTCTATCGTTATCCTGTGATCTAGCTGCTTTTGATATTACATACAGCCAGTTAGCAGGATATTTTAAGATTCTGTCAGAGGAGACTGTGATATAAGCTGCCATCTTGGGTGGTAGCGGACCCGGAAGTCCTTCTCAATACTTTCAATGTAAATTTCTTTTACCTGTGAAAGCAATCTTTTAATAACCTTCGCCAAGTAGTTTTAGCTGTGTAAACTCAATGCTTTATCACAAGACTTGGCAAGGAAACACACATATGAGTTTTGTAAGGCACAGACAAACAACTTATTTTGTAATTCTGGCTTGAAAATCATCTAATTCTTATATTGCCCCTCCATTCCTTTTTCTTACAATTGAGTGTTTGACAGTACACGGCATTTTGCTTTTTGTTCAGTCTTCTCTGCTATTTCTGTTCTGTTTTGTTGACCTGTAGAGTATGTTACAACTATTGATGACATTTTATGTAGCCTCCGTAACCCCCCTGATCATTTCTAAAGCTCCACATTCACAGGTTAGTCCTCCCTGCCCGTTTTAGATTGAGTATTGAGACCCTTTTCTGTGGGGGCATCGCTGACATTGATTGCTTGAAGAGCTACAAGGTAAAAGATCCACATAATAAGTCTGTGGAACCTTTAAGAAGTGCCACTATACAGTCTGTAGGCTATTAAAACTCCTAGAGTGCACCTTACTTCAAGAGCTTACATTAGTAAGTGGCGAACATTTAAAGGGCACGAGAATGTTTTCATCCTCCCCATTAAGTGAAAGGACACTTGCTTTCCTTTTTCGTCCAGTGTGTGCTGAGGCAACTATTAGGAGAAATTAAGCCCAAGCAGACACCTATTCACCTAATGTCTTGTTTGATTGAACAAGATGAAGGTACCAAAGGAGAGGCTGTGGTATGATCCTGTTTGTTGTTTGAGAGTTTGATTTGATGTTGCACTTCATTTAATCCCTGAATATTTTTCAGAAACAGTCAACAAATAGTAATCGTGTGAGTTTAGCCACATGACTTCTCCTTTTAGAGGACATCTGCATGCTGCTGTGCAAAACTCAACAGAAAAGCAGACTTGCAAAAAATGTCTCATGGGGGAAATTCACGGCCTCAGACCCCTCTAGCATTTCTTAATAAGTGCCCTTTTAAAGACCATTTTATGGCATTTTCCGCTCTATTTTACAGTTCACAGTGAAGACAGAAAAAAAGATGGGAGACAGAGGGTGTGACATGCAGCAAAGGTCCCAGACAGGATTTAAATCCAAGATGTTATTGCATGTACATGGCCGGCACTTTGGGCAACTGATCTGTCAAGAGGGGACATCTTAACCTAACTTTACCCCTTTCAGAGTTTGTGCAAAACCCTAAAGTGCCATGTTTATGCAGATTGTGGTATTTGCATAATTCATTTTGAATGTTAATATTTTGTTATTCTATGATAAATTTCTCATCGTGGGATCATTAAAGCAGCTATGCCTTAAAGTCATTGGGGCTTTTAACATGGGAACAGTGTTAACAACTTTAATTGATTTTAAAAACCCATTTTCCCGTAGTAAGAGCCTAATAAAACATAAAGTATTACCTGTGGTGTGACTTCAGGTGATTTGGATGTAAAGTGGTGAATGCCTAGGAGCAGAAGTTGGCAGTACATTTACTCAAGTACTGTACTTACAGTTTTGAGGTACTTATTCATTTTTTGTAGTTTCATACAATATTTTAATAGTGCTACATTTCAATGGGAATATTGTACATTTTAGATTTTCATGAAATTTAAAGGTTCTTTATGCAACATTTAGAGTATTTATATGGCAAAAAAAACCTGCTATAAAAAATTGCTATGTAAAGATGTAGTGGAGTAATGACATCCTGAAAAGAGACTGAAGCCAGGCTCACTTTTTGTGCGTTGTAATGGGAGATTCTCTGTGTGGTTTGTTGTTGTGGTAAGCAAATCCGGCCAGCCGAGCATGTGTGTACATGTGTATCTCACTGGCAGTTACTGCTGTTATCAGGACAGCATTTTTGTGGATGCGCAGTGCCCACTCTGGTTCCCCCCTTGTCAACACTGCATTTACATATCATCAACTTTTAAGTTTGAATGGCAAACTTGCTAGCATTCAGTTGCGTATTATACACCCAGTAGTTCAACAGCCACATTATCATTAATTTGGAGTCGTGTTGTGGAAGATTGAAAGTCAAGTATCTACTCTCATTACGCTCTATATTTGGTCTCAACTGTGGTCTCAATCACTAAAACCTTAATTATTTGTAGGGTCATCACTGCGACTGACCCCTTTCACCTTTTCACATTCAAACTGCCAGGCAGCACTGATCAATGAATATGAATCAAGATTCTGTTACTGCATTGCCTCACTCCGAAGTCTTCAGAAACATATTTCAGTGTACTGTTTAGCTGTAAAATGAGAAAGTTTGCTCCATCCTGTGGGCGGTGATTTGTTTCAGCTGTATTTTTTTATGTGGCCTGGTCACAAAATTTCTCATTTTACAGACACACACACATAAAAAGACGTTTGTAGACATTAAAAAAAAAAGGTATAGAAATATAGGCACACATATACGACGGCACACTCTCCTCACAATAAAATCAGTATGTCCTATATCTTAACCTTACATTTCTAGAGCTTCAGTCTCACCATTGTTAACAAATTCCCAAAACATCTCCAAAATATCAATGAACTCAGAAGCTGTATTTCTCACTATATAGATAAGTTTTTCAAGAGCTAAAATTCTGTTCAATCTTTTAACCAGCGGCCAACAGAGTGGCAACTCACATTCTTCCAACAGAGCGCATTTGAGCACCTCACCTGTGGCAAACACAGGTCAAGCATCACTTTCTCTCGTCCCAAGGCAGGGTGAAACTGTCTGGAAACATGCCCAATGTGCACAGCCTATAGGACTTAAAGGTACTGGGGATGAGATCATCTGAGAAACATAACGCACCACCGACCTCCAGAAGCTTTAAATCCCAACGCTTTCCCAAAAGCAGTGATACATGGTGCCGTGGTGTGTATTGCACTGATAGCATTAGTCAGGAATTAGGTGTCAGGTATGTTCTCATTACCCAGTTATATTGTATTAATATCAGTATTGACATATTGAGACCCAGTCATTCTCTAAAATGTCATTTTCAAGTCTTGAATCCACTCCCATTTCTTACTTTCAGAGTCATCTTTATGGTGTTCAATCAATATACTATATAAATTAGTAAACTGGCCTTTTTCAAAGCAGTTAATAGTAGGAAATGCTCCTAATGTGGACATTGATGGTTGTTGCAAAGAATCCTCTAAGCGTGCCAAAATAAATCTTCCAAGTTGTAAATCCTTTACCCAAATCCTGCACATTATGCCCTTTCTTGACCATATTCCAAAGCCCATGTCAGTTTTAGGCGGGGCAGATTTAAGTACAATACTCAAGTACAATATGCAGCTAAACCTTTCATGGTTTAGTGGAGTAAAATTCTGAAAGCAGAAAGCTGACATATAATATCTGTCGGCAAGTTAACATGTGAACACCTAAAGTAACCATATACGATGTGTGGGTTTATACTGTTAAATCTAATCCAGCAAATAAGTGTGACCATAATCTTTCCATTTAGAAATAAGTCTGCATAATCCTGTTTCATGCCCAGTTAAAGACGGCACATGATGCCCATATCTTACCTCACTGTTATGCAAATGGACACTAAAATTGCATTTTCATCAGCGTTTAGCTGCAAGATATGACTATTTTTTTCATGCTATTAATATTCATGGACAAGTAGGGCTATTACAGGAGATTTGAGAAATGAATGATGAACCCATTTCAAATTGTCCCACGCCTCAAGGCAAAGTGGCTTCCCCCCAACAAAAATAATCAAGTAGTAGTTTATTCTTCAGACAAGCAATTTAAGAAAACTTCCAATGCAGCTTTGCTCAAGTGAAAAAGATACTGAGCCAGCAGAGTACAACACAAAGAGGTGGATGCTTTTTCAATGCAGAAATGTGCTTTGAGACAGGGTCAAGCTGAAAGAGAATCCAGCACATTAAGCATGTTAACAGATGGCAAAGCTTGAGAGGCCAGGTACCAGGGAGCATAGCAACAAACCATTTGATTGACTGTTTCACTGAAATAGCACAATAAATAGGAGCCATGTACAAAGGCAGGGAGAAATGCGCTTTGTGCTTTTGGAAACTACCTTAAAATGTCTGCCTGAAAGCAGCCGTTGGATTCATATTTCAAAGTAGACTTCATTACTGTTTGTGACTGAAAAAAGCAGATGCACACACAGGTGCCTTTCAGTAGCGTTTCATTAAATGTTGGGAAGTCTTCTCTTGAGACAAATACGCAATTCAAAACCAACATATGACGAGAACAACTTAGAGACTCGCATAAACAAAAAACACTGGATCTTTATTTGCTCTGAATGAATTGTATACAACCCAAATTGCCTGCATTTATTTAGTGTGAATATTTGAGTCCGTTTAATTCTCTATATTCCATTTTCCAAGGAAAAGAAAGTAGCTCTATGAGATGCTGTTTGAAGCTTGTCCTCAAATGATTTTGTTTTAAACCAGACAGTTAGAGGATGATCAGCCACGTGGTGGTATGTCCTTCTTATTCCTGCTCTTGTCTGCTTATAAAATAATCGATTTAGAAAAGCCTAATATTCTTCCACGCTCATGTTATTGTAAATAGCCCTGTTCCACTATTCAGCAATTAGCCAGCCAGCTCTCACGACGAGTGGCTATCAGACAAGGCAATGATGGGACTGTCTTATGGAGTAACGTATCAAATATGGTAACTGGATAATTATCTAAGTAGGGCTGGAATAAAATCACACTTTCAATGGTTTTCCTGTCACTCTTGAGCAAGGCCACAGATGGCCACATTATTTCTTTTCAACCGAGGGTGAAGACCTCTATTAACCTCCAGTCCTTCTTCAGATTGGTGGTATTTATAGGCATGATAGATAATTTTCCTTTCAATGTAACATAATGTGGCATAGTTCATGGAATCGCTGTAAAAGACCTGCAGATTGGAGTGGAATTTTATACTTAATATGCTAATAAGTGTAATTATAAATGTGATATGAAATCCATGCAGATTAAGTGAGGAATCTTTGCTTCTTCCATGTAATATATCAACACATTAAATGTGTCTGTCAGTTCAGATGGAATTTCACCGAACACGGCTTTGATTAAAAGCCAGATTTGGTCATGTTTGTATGCTTGCATCACAATAACCTGTTTCCACCAACAAGACTGATGTGCCTGGTGCCTAGAAAATTGCATTTGTTGAAGGTGGAGGTGATCTGTGGCTGTTGTTTACGTGCTGAAATCAAGGTTGTCCCCCTGACCTGAACGCCTCTATCAGCATGCTGCCGTCTGTCATCACCCTCATCAGACAGGACCTCGTCCTGGTCAGCACATTAATGAGACGGTGTGGCTGTGACGTCCTTTTGTATGCTCTCTATAAATTGTGCAGACTCCCCGGAGCCCTGTTTAGAAGAAACACTGTGTGAGCGCGCAACCACCAGCAGGCAGTACAATGGTCACGCACACATTTGAGGGAGCCAGGGATTGTGGCGTGAACACGGTGTTCCTTCATACAAATTAGATTATATGAAAGTCATAGAAATTAGACAAACTTAATTCCTGTTTTTTCCATGATAATGGTTGATAATTGGATTACGACCTTGTTTTATTTCTGGCTCACAGGTTAAAATAACGCTGTACCCACCTCCATCACTTTAGAGGTTGAGGACATGAGTGCTCTGCTGGTAAAAGCATGTCTGACTGAAGTGGCTCAATCAATGCATTAATGAAATGAAAGTTTCTCTTATTTACAAAAAACACTTTGATATGCAGCCCTTTGGTGTTAACAGGTGTCAGCGTGGTGCTTTCCCTTCTGAGCTCCTGCAAAGCACAAGCACACAGCTGTGCATTAAAGAAACACTTCAAACGTTCACAAACCCTGTCATCATCCTCCCCATCACCTGAAATCTGCTTGATCCTATGACATAACTTATAGCGTAATTATAATATACAAGACATGGTTCAGCTGAGAAGAGCCATTTTAAGTGACTTGTATTTTCTATATACTGTTATTTGTCATACTTGAAAAAGCAGTTGCTAGATGATTTCTCTATTTCTTCCTTTTTACTGTGATCAATGGGAAAATGCTGTTTATGGGTATGTAGTCAGCTTTTAAGACTGGTTATTTTCAGCAAGCAAATGTGTGAACAACCTCCTAATATCCATGTTAACAGTTTGTACTGTGTTTAATGCACTTATCCTGCCGCAGTTTTAGTGATTGTTAAATTCCCATTCAATATATCCTGAAACATTAATAATATAATGCATGCATTGGGATGCACATTGCAACCTGTGCAAATCATAATCTAGTGTTATCTATTTTAAGTTATAAACAGCTGAATGCTCATATCTAAAAACTGGCAGGCACTGACAAACTTACTGTTTATCAGTGCCAGACTAAGTAGTTTAATGTGTTACCTTATCAAGGGGAACACAAAAATACAGTTCTATGTTAATAGGCATTAAATTAAATCCAAAGATTTGACGGATTGGAAGAAATCAATAAATAAGTGTCCTCTGTGACACACCTGTATGCTCAGAATTCTCAATTTCCGGCTACAGCAATGTCAAGTCTGCTGTTGAGGTCAGACAGAAAGTAATCTCTGTAAACAAATATCTGCTTATGAATGCAGAGTATGGAGGCAAAGGGATAAGAATTTGGTTTTGGAAGCTTTCTGGTTTCCAGTTTTTATTTGTTGTTCGTTGAGTATTGACCAATCACATTTGAGCTCGCTTTAATTGCATGCAGGTCAACAGCCCATGTGGAGAGCAAAAGATACAGTCTCAGAACCTGTCCACCATCGTCTGTTAGCTTTTTTCAATAATGAATCTGCATTCATGTCATATGAATATTTCGTCTCTCAACTCCAACTTCTGCTGATCAGACTATAAACAATGACTGACACATGAAAGAGGAAGTCTTGGCACAGATATGCATTACCCAGATATCCGCTGGCTACATCAGAATTCACACATTATTGGCCGTTGCCCCCAGAGGCTAAATCGTCATCAGACCGATGGGTTCCGAGATTGTACAAAGAGCCGCTTGCAGCTTGTAAGTGTGTAGAAAATAACAGTCCTGCAACTTGTGTGTAGGTTGGTTCTTTGCCTGGGGATGATTTGTGGAAAACCAGCAACAACATCAGAGACAACATACCCAAACAAATAACCACCAGAGACAGTGGTGCTTTCCTGAGCTTAAAAACCACACATTTAATACGATTTGTAAGAGAGGAGGAATAAAAATGCACAACTAGCAGTAGCACTGTGGCAGGCTTTTGGGAACGACACAAGGTTATAACATCTTATTCTAACATAAGTTTATTTTTTATTAACAGTAAGAACAAAACCCATCCAGGTTGGTATGCAGGTGGGTGTGTGAGACCTTGGCTCATTACCAACTCGGTAAAACAAAACATGTGCGATTGCACCAGGAGACATGTCAAGATATGAAATTAGCATCTCAGTATTTACATATAGTCTATATTATAACCATTATAATGAATAGGTTTTGATAGGTTTATACATTTCCTTAGCATTACCAGGAGATACTATTACTCTGACCAATTTAACACTTCTAGTGAAAGTCTAGAAGCAGATGCTGAGATACCCTGACTTTTAGTCTACATTATTGGTTAATCACCAAAAAATAGGACCCTACATTTCACATAATACAACTTGGATGCATCTTTGAGTGAGTGTTTTCTCTGCAAGATTGGTTTTCCCTCAGTAAATGCCTTTACATTTGCATATACTGGTAATACCATTCCTCCATTAAATGCTGGGGCTTCAACAAAATAAACCAATTTAAATAAAAAAAGCAAATTTGGATTTAGCATACCTTACAACAAATTTTGTTTGTGTTTCCTCTAGGACCACACATGATATGTTTTCTGTTCTGTTGCCTTCCAAATCACTGTTGAAACTAAAATCAGTTTTATCACGTAAGAGTACTATGGTTAAGGGTTAAAGGTTTGGGGAAATAATTCTTGGTTTGGTTCATATACGCTAAGTACTTTGTCGAGGTTAGGGGACTTTCATTGGCGTGGTACAGAACTAAACAGATGGTTGGGTTATGTAACGACTGTGGTCATGCGCTCGTCAAAGTTGTTTTGTTGTCCCATCCATCCACCCCAACCTACTCTGTGTCATAGGCGAAGATTATGGGGAAGGTATAGGGGACATGTGCCCCTTAATATATAAAATGTTGGCTTACACAAATTGTCCGGCCGCAGTTTAATGGTGACTGGCCTCATATCATAGTTACGTGAAAGGACGTCTGTTGAGGCTGAAAGTCACTGCCCAAGCGCCAGATTTCGATGACATCTGAGTGGGACCGGTTTGGTTATTTTAAAAAATTGCATGTACAGCACTTTGTATGATATCTAACAAATTAGCACCCAATGCATGGCATCGTTATGCAGCAAACCTACAGTTACACACTTAAGTTAAAGTTACATAGGTTAGGTTTCAGCATATAAAGTTACGAAGGTTACCTTAATATAACTCAAAGCCCTGTGTTTATAAATATGACACCTTCTCTGTCATCCATAAACCTACATTGTTTTGGAACATTGGCTGAAACAACTGAAGCTGCCGTTCTTGGGAGGACAGGTCCGACATCGGGTGTGTTTTAAAATGTTTGAAATCAAGTTCTGGCTAAATGGCTGTATGACGTTGCAAAGACTTGCAAAGGTAAGTATGAACAGCAGGTGAAATCCCTAGTTAATAATCAGTAATCACAAAATAGAACACATCTGAACTTCGTGTTATTCTCCTTCCTCCACACATTTGTAAATGTATTAATGCCAGTTGTAACTGTACCAAATGTCTTGTTATTTAAAATATATATTCTTATAGACTTCTCTATGATCCCACTCAGTGAAACATACTAGATGGTCTGGTTGGAACAACTATATCAGAAATATATCAGGTTTTTACATGACAGACTGTGCTTCATGGTTCATAGAACGTACCAAACTAAAATGAAGTCCAAACCTCTGACATTTAGTTTCAGTCTGTGAATTTGTGAATTTCAGGCTGATCGAAATCTCCCCTTGTCAGTCATCTTATTCTTTTCAACTATCCTCTTTAAGTTCGCTGTGGTGAGAAAAGACTCTCTTCCCTCCGCATGTTTGACTTTGCTTCACATTTCATCATGTCAGTCCGAACTGTGGCCAGCGGGCTTGTGTGAGAACCAGAATATTGTGGCAGGTGCAGGTGCTTCAATAAACCAACAGAACACTAATAAATTTGATGAAAAGCTTGATAGCAGATTGTAGAAGAGTTGGTGGGGTGGCAAATCACTGAGGCAAGTAAGAGCCAGAAAGCCAACTCCTTAGCTCAGTCAAAGACAAGGGCCCTGTAACTGTCAGCCTGCCTGGAATGAAACAATAGATTCAAATAGAGTCTTGCCTACTCCAAATTGATAATCCAGCCGCCAGCGGGTTTCTCATCCAGATCGGAGTGGTGCACCAGCAGGGTAGTTAACCAGTAATCAAGTCACATCCGTCATCCAATTCCAAATTCTCCACCTCACACCCCCCTCCTCCTGCCTCCCCTCTGCCTGGCTTAACTTGTCCTCGTGTGTTTTCTCCTGAGTGACACTTGGAAGTTGGGGAGAGGCTCCACTGATTGCCCTTGATGTGAATCAGATGCATCTGCCAGCTTGGTGCCAGTTCCCAACTTCTTAGCCATTGGTCAGATAAACGGAAACAAGACACAGAGCCACAAAGTGCCTGTTAGATGCTATTCTTCCACTATTATAGTTCTTTCAGTTACGTGACACCTTTGCACATTTGTACCCGTGTCATAAATGATAAGCAGAAAGCCACAGTTATGTATTTTCATGTGCCTCAACACATATTAGAGTCTTTGGCAGTGTATTGTACAGGAACTGTACTGTCTAGCTTTAAATGAAGAGCGCCTTTGATAATGCCAGAAGGGATTTTTGCTAGAAGTGACACAATTAGTCCATGAATCAATTAGTTGATGAGTATAAAATTAACAACTATTTTCATAAATGTTTTTCCACATTTCTAATACTGCATTCCTGGATCTCATGTGGCAGGAAACAGAATATCTTTTTGACTATAAGACTAAACAAGCAGTTTAAAAATGTAACCTTTTGATAATTGTGAATGAAACTGTGCACGATATCCTGACATTTTTATAGATCAGACAATTAATTTAATTGAGCAGTTGGAGCCCTGTTAGTTATTCTTAATAAACAAGCAACAAATGCCACATATAAATAAGCAACGTGATCTCAGCTCTACCAGTCATATTTTGATGCTTGGACAGAAGTCCCTGGTGTCGCTATAGCGATGCCTGGGGCAGCGTTTTGCATTGTATTTTGATGCAGAGGCGGTCAGGGGTTAGGTTTTGACAACAGCACTACTTGGTCAGGGTTAGGAAAAGATCACATGACTAACGACTGGCTAACGAGTGACTAATGACTCGTGACTACATAACTCAGTGGTGACTTTTAATTTTACACATGATAAGAACACGCGTCTCCGGGGTCAAAGTCCTGTGCTTGTTTGACCTATCCACCTCCCCTCCTACCTGCCCTAAGTGGACTTTCTCGCTCTTTATACTATGTCCATTGCTCTGACTATCTCATAATGATGCAGATGGGTTTCCATTGGAGTCTGTTAAAGCCTGGTGCATCTCATACAGATGCTAAAGGCTGCATTGTGTGTCAGTATCTGATGCCAAGGGCAAATGACCAAGCAGTGGTTTTTGATGCCATGGGAGTGAAACCAAGCTGTAATAATGAGAAAACTGTTAAACTGTCTCATTGTTAATGGGACAAGTTGGGACATGTGGAATAAAGATGGCTCAGAGACGGCTGCCAAGCTGCAGACAGCAGCAGGCCACTGTTCAAGACCCACGACAACAAAATTGCTTGTTTTTTAGCGAGATGTCGGCAACATCCCCAGCCTGAACTAAGTTGCCACAGCTGGGTATTTTAAGTCAAAACATGATCCTTTGCAAACAATCACCAAAAGGGTTTGTCCCTTAACATAACCACAGATTAATCACGGCATTGTTGAAACATATAATTGCAACATATCTACTACACAATAACGTACAAATGTTACATATCCAAATGCCAACATTTATTCTGGTGATTGGTTGTTTACCCAACAGAGTATGCTTTGTTTTGAGGTTGGCTTCACAAGTTCATAGGCTATTGACCAGCTGGACACAGATCTTTGCTCTGTGTCATTTGCATTAACTGTGATCACACACAGAGGTATTTTAACAACTGCTTTGTGTCATCCTGTGGCTGAAATCCTCCATTAAGCACTTAACACCTCTGCTAACCAATTACCAGGGGAGGAACCCTGCAAATCCAGGTTTAACATCAGCTGAAGGTTCTGAGTTTAAAATGTTGTTTTAAAGTGTCTTTAAACGATATTCTGCTCTAGTGAAAAGTGTATTCTTCTGCGAGGCTGTCCCTGAAGTAGTGTTAAACTCATCTAATTCTTAGATTTATCCTGTTTTACCACTGCAGTGCTTTATGTGGAAACTCCATAACATAGCGCTTTACCCTCCCTCATCTAATAAAATCAAATTTTATTGCACGGCTCACGCTCCTCATGAATGAGTGTCTGAACAAATGAATACAACATTATTGTGTTAGAGGACTCTTCAAAAACACACGTTTCATGTTTCACTTTATAAAAAGGATATCTAGGTTTGTAGGTTTTTGTGTTGCATTTTACATGTTGGGCACGTTGTCACACTGTGCTATTTACCCTAGCAAATTAAGATATAAACATTGAGTATTGAACTTGTATTGTTGATGTCCTGAGGATGTTGCCTCTGGTGTGAAACAGCTTACTTCTTGTAGCGTTCTCCGACAGCACCGGAAACAAAGCTGGATTAGATGTTGTCATAGGATGTCTCTGAGGGAAAAGGTGAGGCTCTCCCACATAAAAGGGACCGCGTTATCGTTCGCTATAGCAGTGAGCATTGATGCCTGGCAGAGTCTGCCTTTCAGAGTAAACAAAAAAGTCCAAGCTCAATCCAGCTTGATTATAGCACAACAATTACTGAAGCTGGAAACACAGTGTTGCACAGCTTTGAAAAGCGAGGATGGGCGGAATTGCATTAGATACACTCAAATCCCAGATTTAATTGAAGCTGGCAACCGTAAGCGGTTCCTGGGATGCTTTTAAAGCCTTAATTTGTGTGATATAGGTCCCTAGATGAGAGATTCTGCCATAGGAAGACAGAATGAGTCACATCAACATCATGCATCAAGCTGGAAGAAGACGGAGAATTGAATGTCAGCATCTCTGTGATGCCAAATGTATGTATTATGTAAAATACAGAAGGAATTTATAGTAAACAAACACTGTGTGAATATATAATAAGCGAGAGAAAGGAGCTTGGCTTTGACCTGTTTAATTTAAAACCAAATGCAGCTTTTCTAGACATGCTGGATTTTACGATTATTTGGATTGTACATGTCAACAGAGAGAGGAGAGTCTGAGCTAAACTAGAGAGAATAGAGCAATACACTCAGGACTTACTTTGCTCTTTGCACATGGCTGAAGGTAAAACTGAGCAAGAGAAAAATGATCTCTTATTATTTTTGTTTGTTTTTTAATGATTTTCACTGAAATTCTGTAGTTTAACAAGTAAGAATAAGCCTCATGAAGACCGTAATGGTTAGTGGATGGACATATTTATTGGCTGTATTATTTGTTTACCAGCTTACGTTTCACACTCTGTTGTGTATCCTGTGCTGTTTATGTTTCTTTCACGACAATTGTACCTATCTGTCTAGTAACAGTATTGTTTTCAAGTACATGCAGAGAATGATAGAGTGTTAATGTCGAGGGAAAGTAATTGGCATCTACTTATGCATGAAAATGCCTGCGAGTAATCATTGAATTATTCATCTAATATGTTAAGTATTTCTATTTCAATGCCTTAAACCTCCCTCGGTGGAAAATTACATAACTTAAGTGATGAACAAATTAGAAGAATTTTCAAGGATGTGAAAATGGAGAGATCTTATATCATTTTCATCAGTGCCACTGTAATTTTAGATCAGCGGCTCAAACGCAGCCTTATATAAAAAATCCTTTTAAATGTTTGTTGGACAGTTTACATGATTAATTAAAGGTCAGATTTGTCTCCTGTGATCTTTACATCCCCACAAAAACACAACTGAAGACAGAAAATCCATCACTTATCTGCATGCTCTCAGTTTCAATCCTATAATTCAAGAAAGAGTGAGAGATGCATTTATTGTTCATGTGTAAAATTGGCTTACACTACTTTAGTTTCGTCTATCTAAATGATAAAATACTTGAATGCAAATTGCTTTGCACTTAATTATGTTAAAGATGCGTGCAGGCTGTGACTGTTGGATCGTACTTGTTTCCAAATCATTATTTTGCGTTGTATGGCATTTAATTTAACCCTAATTCAGAACACTTATTATTTGGTTGCCCAGCTATATCAAGATACATACATTTTCGAATATTATTTTAACCTCATGAAAGAGAAAATAATCCTCAACAACTGCGGTGTGAGCGACATGCTGAAAACATTGTGAATTCCATGACAATAACACCCCAAGAGGGCATCTCATAGTGTGACATATGCTTGTCAAAAACACAAAATTGTCCACAATTATAGCAAAGAATGCAGTCAGCAACACATGAAAAGAAAAAGAATAAAAAGGCTCCTTAAAAATACACACCCTTATTGCTCAACAGTGTCCATAAATATCCAAATTGCCTCAGAAACACTAGCAAGCTGGAGGATAATTTTAGAAGTTTCGGGGCGCTTTGGGCACTACAAAAAATAAATTATATCTTTGATGTAGTCTACACTCAGTAGGATAACATACGAGATAAAAGAGGGGTAATCATTGAATGTTTGCCGACCACACTGGCATTACAACTGAGACAAAAAGGCACGAGTTCAAGAAGTGTGGTCTCTCTCAGAGTTAAATTACCTACAGTACAAGATAACACAGATAAGGCTGTGATGTATTTCAGTAATTTTCACATACATGTTTAGTAGATGGCCCGGATATGGCGTATGTTACTTTGACCTTTATTTGAAAAAGCAAAATTGGCTTCCTCACCACCAATTGTCTCATCATGTCCCCCCACTAAACAATTAAAGAAGATTTAGTGCCAGACATCCCCTGACATGCATGCAATTAATATTCCCTGCTGTCTGCAATGTTTATACAACAGTTGGTAAACATGACTGACTTTTGTTGCAGATGTTGGATGGTGGTCATGCTCTGCTAGAGGAATATATTAATTCACTGACAGGCCTTGGGCAGTCCCCCTTATTAAAACTATTTATTTGCCCCCTCCTAATGGCATAATTAATCCAGCCTGAAATTGGAAGTACCACATAAACCGCTGTCTGCCTATAATCTGCATGACGGCAAATAAACGCCTTTTATGCTCAGGAGCTGTTGGTTTCTGTGACTGCTGCCTTGTAACATATTAAATATTTAACTTTGATCCTGCAATCAGGGACATGACATGGTGTGTTAGCATTCGTAACACTGGCACTGTGCTCACTGTTTGGAATGTGTTTTCATTTTCAAGTCCAAGACTTGGAAGCTGCGGTCACTGACACAATCTGTTCATCCACTTTTATTAAAAGTTCAGGTCATAAGCACTTGACATGTGGAAATTACCTTAAGGTTCAAAGTTGACCCGATAACCACTGTTAGAGAACTTTTTGCTTCCACTTAAGGCAGGTATTTTCCAGCGTGGACCCAAGTGTCACATGTCCTGTGTCTAACTGATTAATGGAGACAAAAATTTTCTTTAAAATGGTCCAGCACATAGACAGACAGCTGCAGCCAGCACTGACAAAACAGGCAGCAATGTAAAGTTAATATTGCGCACTGTCAACTTACATCCAACAAAAATGTTTGTTTTTGTGCCTGATAGGCTCAGGTTATCTTTGTCTGGCATGTCTGACAACAAAATTAAAAGAATCCCTACAGAGATACAGACATTTTTTGCTTTAAATGTATCCTTAACAAAGTGACTGAGTTTTAAACCATAGTCACACAGTGAGCTGATTTAAGTGTATTGTAATGACTTTATATGGTTGTCCTACTATTTGTCTTGACTAGTTGTCTGCTTTTTAAAATGTTGTCTTTTGTGTTTGTTGAGCCGAAGACAGATTCTCATCCCTGGTTGACGATAAAGATATTTTCTATTTAATTCTGTTCCAAAACACTGAGATCCTTTTTGTTTAACCAGAAACAGCCCTGAAATACTATCACCAAGCCCACTAGACTCCATTTAAATAAGCAGTAATTAAAAAAGGAAGGAAAGGCATGTAAATTAAATTGAATTTTCTAAATTCAGTGTTGACAGAAACAAAATAAAACTCGCAAAAACCTTCCTGGTTCGTCTTTCCTCTGTTCCAACAACCACTTAGTTTTGTTTTGTGGAAATTAACCCTTTGTTCACCAAGTTAGATGTAGAAATATACTGGCTCTATATGTGCTAAAATGTATTTATATAGAGTCTAGTGTGTTTGGCGATGGTGATTTTGGGGCTATTTCTGGTTAAACACAAAGGATCTTACTCTTTAACAAAAAGGTTATCCCTGTGGCAATATTTCCTATAATGTTGTCAGACACTTATAATGATATTAAAGCCTAAGGCCCCGATCACACAGAAAGAGATTGCAGGTTGCAAAAAGGGAGGCGCGCTGTACTGCTCTCTCTTTTTTTTTTTTTTTTTTTAGAATGAATGCCAATAGTGAAAAAAAAGCCTGGGG
>JAPZEB010000001.1:32016705-32033827 GCA_029783705.1 Chaetodon striatus
AATTTGGGGAGATTATCTTTCTAAACAAAATATGTGAGTATCAGAAACTCTTCTTTGCCACAGAGCTTATTTTCTACAAATATCAAAATCCCATTGGCTTTTTGTCGAAGGAACCTGGGTGATGTTATCTTCCTGGTTGGCCTACGAAAAAAATGTCCTACCTGCACCACTCTGTGCTCATACAAATCTAACTATAGTACTAAAAGAAAATCCTGCGAGTATAAATGATAATCTAACACACAAAATAGTTCAGAAATCCAAATGTAGCAATATAACATAACAAATATCAAATAAAATTATGTATACAAGGGTTTACAGTAATGCCAAATTGCTACACAAATTTTTTTTTTTATACTGTGCCGCATCAATTTTTTCCCCACCCCTAAATGTACCGCCTTGATTTCTACTTGTGTTTCTGAAAGGATCTTCCCCCACAGTATAACATCAGTATTCTCTGTATCTCACGTTATTGTCTCAGTGCCTCAATTTATCAGCATGTGTGCATCACAATCACTAAGTCAATTCCCCGGTGCCATATCCTGGAACCAACGGGTGTCGCTGTAGAAGTCCACTAAAGAAATAGATATGATTTGATTCTCAAGTAGATAGACCTTGAATGTGATGCATTTAAAAGGTATTACCTCAAATAGCAGTTTAATTTAGGTGAATGTCTGTGAATGTTATCTATTGGATTTGTTCTTGCCTTGCTTTACCCTGTGAGGGGTAATCAGAGGTAAATGTAGAGACACTTCCACAATCAATCAAGTAATTTTCACAGTAGGAGGTTGCACATGTTGGCGATACTGTGAGGCAGATCGCTTTTCCTGACTAAATGACCCATAAAGGAGGCCATGATTTGACTTGGTAATGAACAATTAGGGATTTCTTACTCTTAAACAACATCTTGATTTAGAAATAGAACAGGTACCAAGACATTGACAGGGAGGCATGAAAATGATCTTTGCTCTCATGTTTGTCACACGCAGTTCAGTTTTCTGCTAAACCTCATTACCATAAGTCAGTCGTCAATGTACACACTAATCTTGCCAAAACAAAGAGCTGGCAAACAGCGTTGCCAACATTTTGCCCTGAATTAGAGTTTACTGAAATGTAATTGAAGAGACTGGAAAAATAAACAGCAGTTTTTGGTAGAACTGCCATCTAAATGCTTTTGCACACCCAGTGAAGTAGAAGAGGTTAGTCACTGTGATTTATTCTGCAGGCAGCAGGACGAGGCAAAAAGCAAGAGTACAAACGGGGAGCACCTTTTGTAGACCTAGTGCTCCTCTACGGGTGCTTCATTGTTGACATTTTGATGTTCGCCTCTTTCTATTCCAGATCTACATATCTTGGACTATGTAGGTTTGAGGGCCTTTGCATTCACGTGTGGTCAACGGAAGTCTGGGAACTTCTCTGACATCTGTGACTCTCTGACATTTAAGTCGCAGCTACATGCAGGGAATCATGAGAATCATTTCCCTGCATCCGTTACAGTTTCTGTCTTGCATGCAGAAACTCAAAGGTCAAAAGTGTTCAAGCCTACGCATGATCATTTTACTACTGCAGAGTCCACTCTCTCCACAGTATGACGGTACCCTCTCAACTGTGCATCTGTAAAAGTAAAACTGAGTAATCTGACAAAATGATTGCATAATGACACAAATTAAATATAATGCAACACCACCATCAAAGATGCTACTGTAATTTCAGGCATGTTTTCTGGTGGTAGAGATAACTGTGCGTTCATGGTTTTCAATGAAGCCGGCTTACACTAGCTGCAGATTGATTCCCAGCAGACTATCCCGTCTGGGAGACTTAACACTTAAAGTTGGTGTATCTGATGTTTATACACATAGATAAAGTCGCAAGCATCTAAAAGTGCAACACATAAAGTGTGGCTTAAATAAAAGCGTCAGTTTTGATAGAGCTTGTGGTGTACAGACACAACACTGATGCATGCTCATGTGGACAATCATTTGCCATTTGTACCTGGGACTCCCATAGGGCTGGGAGATATCACTGATATTTAACATGTTAATATTTATTGGCTGTATTCAAAGAGCCAAAGGAAGAAAATCTGGAGCACATTTGAGCCTATAATGAAGGCATCTAAATTAGCCCACTAATGGCTCCAAACGAGCGTTCATTAATATCTCTTACCACAAGGTTCATGATTATTTGCTACTTTCACTTTGCAGCATTAGCGGTGAAAGCAAATTTGCAAATCAAAGTCTATGTTTTCCTTTTTTGAATTTGGAAGCCATAGTTAGCTTCACTAGAGAGACTCAAGACGAACCCCCACCATTAAGTTATGGCAAAATTTAGAGGACAAGTCACCAGGACGTAGATGCACATTTCAGTTGAAGAAAAGATAAAGGGGATAAAGAGCCACATTTGGCCCCAGAGCCACAGGTTGCCTACCCTGCCCTAGTTGCACGCATGTTATCAGTGTATGAATGTCCACTCAGAGCACAGGCTGAGATGGTCACAGAACTCACTGAAGTGTACACAGCCACCTCCTGCAAAACCTCGCCCATCTGGGAGGAATACATAGTTATTAGGGATTCCCATCTAAGCGTTTATTTACCTCATCACGAAAATCAAAGATTTTTAAAGCCAAAATAGACAAAACTGTTTCCACCAGAAGCAGCTAAAAACTGTGCATATCACAATAGTATCTTGTAGACAATATTATGATCGGCCCTGTCATTACATTTAAGGACAGTGCACCCCTTGAGACCAACTCTCATAAAAAGTATTACTTCCTTGAATATTACCTTGAGTAAATGCAAAGATTACATCACTATAAGCATATTATTTTATGTTAATCGTTAGCCGGAATATTTTACACTGAGATTACAGTGTATTAAATACACATATAAAATCTAATGCAGTATAATACGGCAGTCTTGCCATTAAATCTTCATTGAGTTGTTTAGTTTTTGATGAAATTATTCATCAAGCTGATTCAACTTTATGGTCAGATTGCGGGCTGCAGTTTGTGGTGCTGTGAAATTGAATTTACGAGAAGTGTTTCTGATATTTTGTCCAGCCCATTTGTGTCAATAAAGGTTGACTAAATATTAGAAAGGTCTCTCAGGAGAACATAAATGACATAAAGTGTCCATTATAACTTTCATAAAGGTAGGATTTACTGCAGGGCTGTTCGATTAATTTAGTGTATCTAATAAACTGGTACACCTTGCTTAAACTTGAGAGTGTATCCTGTATTGCTGTAATATAATACCATTAGTCAGAATTGTGATTCTGAGAGGATCTGTGGAGTGTATAACTATTCCTGATAGGGCTGAGATGAACATCTGTAAAAGCTAACCATATCCTTTGTTTACACCAGCATTCAAAATGTGTTTTTATGTCGCACATCACTGTGAATTGTGTTGTGGTGTCAGCGTGGAAGCTTTACGGCTGCAATTCACAGTGAAGTCATTATCAATGATTTGCTTTCAGGGCTTATTATGAGTATTTTGAGGGAGTGTGATTTACAGAGTGACTTGGATCCTGCTGGGATTCATCAGGTTCTCACAGAGCATTGTAATAGACAGCTTTGCCTCACACTCAGCTCTCGCTGCTGATGCTTGTGTTTTTTCCGACTAAAATGGCTTCCCGTCATTGTCTTCTTCCTTTCATGTCTTCCTGATGTAATTTCACCGGCTAAATGGCAGGAAAAAAAATCATGCATCAGAGCATTTACTGGATCTCTCAGTGATACGATACGATGATACTCTTACCAGGAAAATAGTGGAAGAAGAAATTGAAGTAGGCGGAAAATGGAAACTGCGTCATTATGTGTTTGGAGTAGGACAAAGACAAAACAGATAAAACCACTAAAGTTAATAGAGGCTTCATATTCTTCTCAAGCAACTCATGCATTCTTTCTTTTAATTAGGATAACCACTGATTGATGCCATAAAGTTACTTGTTCATGATCTCTGAAAGTGATAAAATGCAAACATTAAAAAGATGTGGTGACTAATTTCAAAAACAGTTTAATTGTTATTTAAATTGCTTTAAATAGTAACAAAGGCACAGAGGCTCGGATCAAACCACAAAAGAAACTGCATATTCCAAAGGTTATGTGTATTTAACTGTGCATAACACATTCAATCTGTCTGTATCTTTAATATTTGGGCAGTAAATGCCTGATTTTTCTGCCTTATGCAAAAACTAACTTTGAAAATAATTACCCATTTTTATATTATTTCTGTGCACGGCACACTAAGCTGCACCATATCATTGCCGTGGAGAATAAATGGCTTCTTCGCTCCTCCATTAGTACATTACTCGACATCTCAATAGCCACTGCATTAACACAAAGAGCCTCTCAGAACCATCAAGACTCGATCAGAACTAATTTCACACATATGATCACTGACATGCTTCAAGAGCAAAAGTGCGCTGACGAATGTGGAGGGTTAAGTGAAATGGAGTGAGACAGGTGATGACATGCAATGTCATTTTTTTTGCACTGAAGAGACAGGCGATGTACAGCCTGATCGATTGCACTCACATATCGGAGACAGCAGGCCCAACCTGTTGCGCAAGAGCGATGGTGGACTTGACATCCAGAGAGAGTGACAGTTTATTGTAAATGAAAAAGGTCTGGTTAGATGACATTGACAGATTAAAGTGCAGTAAAATGTTATGACAGCACACAATTATCTATATATATGTAGGTTCTTACCGCCAATGTCATTCATGAATCATGTGTAAACTGCATGTGTGATGGTGTGGTTTAAGGAAGTGAAAAAAAGGCTATAAAGAAAAATGACAACATGTTATTATAATGATTAACCGTCATTCAGATAGTTTGTTTTAAGCTTGTGATCCTTAAAAAAAAAAGCAAAGCAATATCCATTCTCCGCCCTTGCTTGCAGATTGGTCTGCAAATTGTGTAGCATTATGTATGGATAAACTTTTCATCTCCAGATTTATTTATCTGAATAACTTTTAGAGGCATGATGATTTGACTTGAGGAAATTATAAAATTATAAAACCTCTGTTGTGCCACAGAACCATATATTTTTCTGCCTTCTTATGCTGTCAATAATTTCATGACATCAAGATTTACCTTGCAGTCTTCACTGGTAAGAATTCTGTCTGTGGCTAAATTAAAGGAACTGTGCGTGAGATTGAGGGTGGTTTAGTGCCATCTAGCAGTGAGGATTGCAGATTGCAACCAGCTTAAACTTCTCCTGGTCAGAATTCTTTTAGTGTTTATCGTTCAGGAGGTTTTTACAATACCAGGAGCTGAATTATCCACAGAGGTCTCCTTCTCTCCAAAACAAACAGACGGGGTGATTAAAACCGTCCGACAAAGTCCAGAGTCTTAAGTTAAAAAAAAGAGTAACCTATATTTTGTTGGAGGTCAGTAGTAATAGTAGGTCATTTAATTATTTTATGGCACTATTTTCACATGTTTTAAAACAGATCTTCTAACAAATGGAGAGATATTTACACACTTAACACATGATTTTAGCAGGATTTTAACTTTGGCAAAGTTTATGTTAGTCTGCAGTGACAGTGTTGCTTCTTTAGACTGATTCCATCACTGCAGCCCAAAATAACATGAAACATGTGTCATGAGAACTATAGAAAGTGATACAATTTTAGTAGAAAACAATCCACACAATGTTAATTTGCTCCTGTTATTATAAATAAAACATTTCAGTCAGATACACCTCATCAGTCGTTAACTAGACTTCTTTTCCACCCTGTAGTTCAGTAGCAGAAACAGTCTGACATCACTTTAGAGTATTTTATGAGACATATATTTAGAGTAGTTTCATCATCATCCAACTATCCATCCATCCATATTCATATTTGCCAACTAAAAAGCAGACATTACTCTATACTAATGTCACATATAGCCTAGTGAAACAGACAGGTAATTTAAGTCTCAGCTGACGGCGGCTTTTTGGGTAGTATTTTCAACAGAGTATTGTTTACATCCCCACTGACATTTTACTGTCTCGCAGTCCCAGACGCTGTCAGTACCATGTCATCAAATATGGTATGAAGTAGCCTCCTTCAGTCATGGTTCTGGTGATGTCACTCGTAGTTAACACCCCCGCCTCTTTCACATGAACACACTCGTGGCTAGATAGAAAAACCGCGAGATAGCTGAACTAGTTGACAACCAGCTTTGTAGTACCTGTTATCCAGAGGGCCAATGTGACGGGTTAGTCAAGCCAGATAACAAAAAGATGGCCTCAGTAACTTGAACGGGTTTCGTGGTACAGGCCTCTAGTGATTTAATGCAGTAAAATAAGTGAATGAGGCAGTTTCATGTTTAAAAGAAATTAGTGTTTTTCCAGTACTTTCATCATGAAGGGGCTGCTAACAATGGTGACTGTCGCAAAAATGGCCCTATCTAGAGCCAGTGTTTAGTTTGTCTGTTCTGGGCTACTGTAGAAACATGGTGGTGCAACATGGTGATGTCAGTAGATGAGGACCTGCTCCCTATGTAGATATAAAAGGCTCAGTCCAAGGTAACAAAAACACAGATTCTCATTTTCGGGTGATTATACACTAAAGAAAACATACTTATATATTATATTCTATGTCTGCCAATAGATCTCACTCCATCCGACACACTGGACCTTTAAGAACAGTATGTTCCATGTATGATATTTTTTTCTGCATGTCAGTAAATTAAACTTCTACTATTCTAAACTCAAAAATTATTCACTAGACAAATGTCACTATGCTGACCCTCAAACATGGAAACAGATCTGTGCAGCTGAACCTGATGCTGCCACACATCTGTGTGTTTTGTGCTGTCGATACAAAAAGAAAACACCATCACGTTACTGTGAACTGAGCTTGAACTCAAATCATATGATGTGGATGCAAATGTAATGATCATTATATTCCTACACCAGGAGTCCCATAATGTGGAAATAGCATAAATTTGACACGTTGTTGTCTCCTGTTCACCCTTTGAAAGGTGACCTAACAGTCGAGCTAAAGATAAAGCAAACTGCATTTCATTCCACGATGACGCCTGATGTACTGAGCACAACACTGACGTCAACACGAGCGCACATCAAATAAATGCTAAAAAATCCTCTCCGTTTACTCCGACTTCTCTCAGGGAAGTCCAGCTGCTGGGATGGTACAGGCATTTCATTTAGATGCAAATAAAATCAGGACAACAAATCCATGTGTTTTTTGGTTGCTATGGCAATATGCAAACATAGCGCACAGAGTAAAAGCAGCAGAAGAATCTCACAACAATAAGCCACGTATATGATTGAGCCAGATGAGCCCCAAACAACCTGGACTGCAAATACAACAGAGCAGCTTCTGGCTGTCAATCACACGTCAAACACAGCGTCCAGATGAGAGCAGTGTCCCTGAAATGTTTTAAAATCCAGCATTCATGCAAACCAGGACATCAAGATTGGATTTTAGTAGAATAATAACAACACAGGTGCAATCAAAGGCAATTGAGGACATTTCTAAGAGCTGACAGCAAGAGTACCAACAAAATCAGCACCTATTTAGTTAGAAATTCAGAGCTCCGTGTACCTTTTTCTTTTAGATAAGTGTCATGATTATAAATGAGCCCAACATCAGGACAATGAAGCTTTGATGAGGATTCAAACTTTATCACATTAAGGAGTCAAATGTGCCATTTGAAAAGGTCCCTGCCTTAATAGGAATTAAAGGCAGATGTGTATACTGTCTGTCCGACTGCCCATCCAGCCTCCTCGTTCTGTGTATCTGTTTCTAGACATTTCTCTTTCACACAATCCTTTTGTATTTGTCTCACTCATGCAGAGAGCATGCACTTTCATTTCATGACATCATGCTCATTTCACACAATTTCCAGCACCAAAACGGCTCTGATCTCACCACTCTCCTCATGCAGCATTGATTCTCCCTCCACTGAGATCAGGCGGGAGGGAACCCGGAAAGCTTGTCAGTGAATCCTAGCTTTAGAAAACACATACACAAACACACACACACACACACACACACACACACACACACTTCAATTCTTTGTAAAGCTTAGCGTTCAGTCGGATGCGGCTTGAGTTGAGCTGGTGGGTTAACAAACTGTGAACACATCTCTTCTTCTCAATCAGTGTCAAAAACTTACTCAGGAGTAAAGAAACACACATTAGTGTTTGCTAATTTATATCAACTAACAAACAGCTCCTTCCCTTAAAGCTGCTGCTAATAAGGCTCTTATTGCTCTTTTCACTTTCACTGTTGAGCAGGGTTAAGACGAGAGGAAAATGGTTTTGTTGGAATCATGGAACCATTATTTATCGTGTGCTGCATTAAATAAATGAGTCTCGAGTTTAAGCTAAAATACTGAGTCAGTGTCTGCTTCCCTGACATTGACAAGAAGCTTGTTCCAAATGGAGAAGCACTGCAACTGTCTCCTGCAGCACTGCATAACAGCAGCACTGAAATCAATTCTGGGAAAAAATGAGAGCAGTTTAATTTCTGCTGGTTTATTAATTGGGTGAAATTGCTCAAAAAGACAGCTCATCACCAAATCAAAAATACACATTTTTGCACTTACCTGTAGTGCTATTTAGTAGTCTGGATTGTTTCATGTGAGCTGCAGAGTGTTGGAGGTACTGGCTGCAGAGATGTCTGCCTGCTCTCTAATATAATGGAACTAGATGGCACTTGGCTTGTGGTGCTCAAAGTAGGGCTATGGACGATAGTTATTTAATTAATACGGGTAAACTTCTTAGAGCCAAGACATAAAGAGTTATGTAGATGCCAACAGAGATCTTCCCTGGGGACACTGGCTCTACGATATGCATGTAGTTATGTACTATAACTATCGCTTAGCAAATGACCCTACGATGAAGCGTTTCAATCCAAAAGGATACACTATGCAATAAGCATCAGAGGATGCACTCTATTGTTTCTCTGATAATGCTACATTCTGCATCATAAACAACGAATCCATGTTGAAATCAGCAGGACGTGAGCTAGCTGACGTTAGCTGTTAGCAGCAGGCGGGCAGCACAGTCCTGCTTGGACAGGTAACACAGGTTGTGCTGAGTTACATTATGATGCATTCAAGTTGTATTCAGGAAAAATGACAATTGGGAGAAAGTTCATTAGAATCTAATTATGATGAGTTCAAAAGTAATCTTGTAAAAATTTAGTTTTGGGTGAGAAGTCATCTCTGGGGAGATGAAGGGAGGATGGTCATACCAATTTTGACATGCAAAAATGTTTATTTCTTTGCTCCTATGACACTGTGTCCATTTTCTGATTAATTTATTTAAGTAATGATTAAACGTAATGACTTTAGTCTCTGTTGTTATTCAATAACCACTAATAAATGAAACAATCTTTATACAGGCAAGTAAGAGCTGATTTCGGGCAAGTAAATTTCTGAAAAAAAATAATAATAATCTTGCATCTTACACCTTACACCTGGAGTGTAGCAAGCTGCTATCCGGGCCAAGGCTTCCTCTTCTGTGTGTTGGTCTGTTCAGCTAATCTCTATAAACCAATATCTGTATATGAATGCAGATCATTTTTTAAAGCTAATTTAAAGCTAAAAAGCTGTCAGGCAGTAGCCAGTGTGTTCCAACATTGCATTTTGGCCCATGCGTTCTACCTCTGTTTACCCACTGCACAACCGTGACTGATCAATACGACTCTGACTACCAACGAAAACCAGAATATTTTTGATACCAAAATCTTGCCTGGTTGCCCCCAGATTCTGCATACATATGCAAATATCTGTTTATACAGATAAGTAACTTTGTGAACCATTCCCCACTCAGTTTTGTAATGTATTGTTTTTTTAATTAGAACTGATAACCCAGAGCTCGGAGAGTGGCAAATATATTTAGGCCTTATTAAATCCCTGTGTGAGAACTAAACATCAGGCCGTCCATGGACTGAGTTTGTACATAAACACAGAGAGCAAATCCAGCAGTTTGTGAGAGGGAGAAAGGCTGTTTAGAGAATATTCAAATCATGAAGTACAGTAATCCTGCCATAGCTTGTCTGTAATGAAATCTGGAGTGGCAGGTAAACCTGAAAGCAGAGTGCGTTGATTCAGTGTCTCGTACTAACAGGAGGGCGTGTTCCTTCTGGGAGCCAGGGGGGGCGGCTTGTATTAAATCTGCATTTCCTCCCAACACTGCCAAAGAGCTGTAATATGCAAAAAGACAAATTGCAGTTACCGTCTGTGAAATAGCCAATACAGCAATCTTCTTTTATTTACAGGTAATATTTCTCACTTTCAGAATTTCCATATATTATTCTCACAACCTGGGATTGTCCAATTAGTTTGAAACCATAAAGCATTTTCTAACTATATTAGAAAACCACAGAAACAAGCCTCTAATCTATTGTTGCACTGTGCAGCTGAGGGATGCTCCATTTATAATGAATTGTTACGTCCAAAATATCTCCACATTTAGCTGTTCCAAAATGTTCCCTGATACACACAAACACACTTGGGATGCTGTCACAGTCAAGTTTTGAATCGTTTGCGATTTATTTTCTCTGCAGCTTCATATGTGACAGTCAGAGGGAAACAAACTCCTTTTTCTGTTACTGTCTACGGCAGCAAGCAGTTTACATAAACTATCACAGCCTGAGAGATCCTGAAGCCCATAGAAACAGATTAGATGAAAGTTAGTGTTCCTTCCCTTCTGTACAGCTGTACAATTCATATTGAGAATGCAGTAACTAAAAATAAATGCAGCTGTACTCGTACCCTAATCACAGCAAGTTTGAAACTTGCCCAAATTGGTGATTAGTGTGGAAATAGACAGCTAGTCAGAGTTAAAGTGGGGCATATTTGGCTAAAAATCTAATCTTTTCAATGTCTTGGGTACATGTAGCAGCTGATTCAACAACATTTAAATGGCTAGACTTCTGTGTAAAATGGGACCAAACCACATGTTGAAATTAGAGGTTAACTGAAAGTATTTTTTAAAGGCCAATATAAGAAAGAAAAAGCCGACACCTGATTAATCGGCAAATAATCCCCCAGGTATTGGAGATAAACTGAACACCTAAGTCATACACAAGTAAAGAAATATATAAATCTGGAGCTGAACATTAAAGTAAACATAACATTTTTTGGCAAAGTCAACCTGAGATTCTCAGGTACATGTTGACACCACTGTTACTTGTTTTTGAAATACATAGTTCAGTTACTTTGGAGTATTTTGTACATGGTGAAAAAAAAAGTCAAATGTGATTTCAAACATTTTTATTTTAGAGTGAAGTTGGGGCAGCTGTGGCTCAGAGGGAGGAGCTGGTCTTCGACTACTTGAAGGACCAGTATGTCTTGGGCAAAATAATGAAGCCCAAATGATGGCTGTTCCATCAGTGTGTGAGTGGGTTCAAGCTAAGTAGCAGGTAGCGCCTTGTGTGAATGTGTGAATGGGTGAATGTGACATGTAGTGTTAAAGTGCTTTTAGTGGTCAAAACAGTAATTTTGTATTTTTGAAACACTAAAAATACTTTATAAGTCATAAAAGATTAAAAAAACAAGACTAGGTCAAAACACAGAGCATGACAGGATTGTGTATGAAACACTAGAGGGCTTTTAAATTCTAAGTGGAAGTGGCAGCATTCACTCAGTCATAGACTCTAATTCCAATGCTAGTAACGTGACAGCGTTGGACCAGCTGTTGCAGTCTAGGCAAAAAACTTCATGTAAATACATTTTAAAAGATAGTAACAGTACAGGAGAAACGACTTGCTTTCTCCAGTGCTGTACACAATGAACAGTTCCTTTGAATCATCCTTCCCTCATGAGCTCTGGTTTGTGATGCACATTGTTGTGTGACTTGTGGAGGCTGCGCAGCCATCAGCCACTTTCAGTCTCGCCAATAAACATAATTTGTTAGTTGCCCAATTGGTGCAAATTAATTAATTAGGGATGGGTACTGAGACCTAGTATTAAAAGAGCCCTGGGGCCAAATCATTAAAGACTATAGTATTGATAAGCTTCAGCGTTCAGCTATTGGTATTGTGGAAATTCAGAAGATATGTTTTTTGTTTATACATAAACATTATCTTGTAAAGTTTTTATCTCACTAACTCCGTTTCTAATTTGCAATAACATTAAAACATTTGTTTTGCTGTTCAATCCAGAGGAGAGCTCTCTGTGTTGGAGCCTCACAGACTGCTGCATGTTTGAGGGGCGGGGCCAGCTCTGCCAATCTGTGTCACACACACTCACATAGGCCCTGCTCTGAGTGACAGTGGCAGTGAGAGCAAAATGCTCTTAAGTAAGGTTATACTTTAAGAGTCGATGTCAACACTGCTTGTTCCCACAAGTTCAACAAGTTCATGAGCAATCTTTGGAAACATCTCACAGAAGTGCATCACATACAGGCAGACTGTCTAGCTTGTAGTTTATCTCACATTCATGTCAGGTATGATGTAGTTTATGATCGTAATTTATTCAGGTTTCTGGGATTAAAAAGAGGATGTTTATCTAGTGTGGACACATTGTGAATCTGAGTAATTTTAATCTGTTAAAATACAAGTATACATTGTATACAGTCAGATCATCATTATGACTCGTTCAGCTGTTAGTACGTCTTTTTAATGAAATATTTTACAAAACATGTCACGTACCTGGCAGGCCAACATCTTTATTTATTTGTTCCCATGCAATATTGGCCCTGTTTTTGTCCTGGTATTGTTCCAGGCACATATTCCAAACTACTGGATGGCAAAAAACTGACAAAATTAGCCTCTACCCCATGGCTGCAGGTAGTTTCCGTTAGGTCTATCCATCCGTAAAGAAATGCACTTCCTTGTGTTGGACACTAGAGGCATCATCCTTATATTTATGAATCTATGGGCACCAGTCACATACATAGGTGGAAACAAGGCATATGGCCCTCTGAGGCAAATTGTGATTTGTGACACTGGGCTTTATAAATGAAAGTAAAAATTGAAATTGAATTCAAAACAATGCTGTTGCAGAATGTTCATTTATATACTGTACTGACATACATAGAAAATAAAGCAATGTTTATTATGTTCTTCATTTTTTTTCATAAAAACCCCCCAAAAGAATCGATAAAAGTAAAGTTAAAGTACTGGATCGATAAGCAGTATCTGTAAGAGGAGTGGTACGGTTAAAATCTTCACAATACCCATCCCTATTCCACCTCTAGTTGAAAAATATTCATTCAAATGCTGATATATGCCACCTAGACATCTGAAGACCAGCACTTTTCAACCAAATTTAGTCGAGCTTTAACCTCAACTTCTTGAAATCTTTTGACCTGCAAATCACCAATTCACAGCCTGCTGAGATGTGTAGTCAGATGTCCTCACTTACAACAGCAGGAACTCTGACTTGAAGCGATACGCTGCCTTACAGCTGTGATGATCCAGATTTATAGATATTGTTACATTTTACAAGCCATCAGAAAACTCTGAATCATATCTACCCCCAACTCCACAGTGAAAGCAAAGTAACAATCATCCACGAAGTTACCCCCACCATCAAGGACACGCTTCTCTCTGAGCTTTGCGTCAACTTGAAGTGAAAAATCATACTTCCTCATTTGCAGTGTGTGGGATTTCTGTCTGGGTAACTCAGCCACCTGCTGGCAGCTCGTACATTTATGCATAAGTCTTAGAATTTCTTGTAGAAGTGGGATTAAATTTGTGTCATTCTCCACATTGTTTCTGTGTGTGGGGCTTCGTGGGCACTGGCGCTGAACTCAAATCATAGAAACTTGTTTGAGGGAGGTAAAGACAGGCCGCATGCGTTCGGAGGCATGATGTCATGCTGTCACTTAGCAGCGTTGCTTTATTCCTCACAGCCTGCCATGGGTATTGATTTCTGGCCCTCAGCTTCCAGACAAGTGACCGGTTTTCTGTGGTATTCAGCTGTGACACTATAAAGTGGATGGTCTATTTTTTACAGAAATACATCCGAGTGCTTCAAGACTGATGAAGGCTGTGACTGCAGATATTTCTTTGACATGCTCACAAAATTACATTTTATGTTTTTTTTTCTACTTTATTGTAGCGAGAGGTTTTCATAACAAACACTGTGGGGACGTTCAATTTCAAAATGTCTTGACACCATGAGACAGTGTCAGGACACCAGAGAATAGTTTCAGACCAAAAAAAAGAGAGGCTTACTTTAAAGGAAAAACAATTTCTTGCACAGAATTCCAAGTATTTATTATCTTTATTTTGATGGCAAGTTCTACCTAAAGAGGTCTTGTAGTTGCTATGATATGCCATGTAACTAATGATATGCCATATAACTAATTTCTTTTCGACTGAAAAAAACAAAACAATCGGATAACACTGATCATACATATTAAAGGGCTACTTTGCTAATTTCCAACCTGCTTTGTATCAAAACAATGTGGGTAGTGTGTGTAAATGAACAGTGGTAAACTACCTTCCATCTTACCAGCGCCGAGATCTCCCTGCTCATCTCTCTGCTCCAGCAGATTTTCATTGGCTTTAGGGCTGGTATTGAACTACAGATTGTACTTCTGCATTTTTGTATGCCTGCCACCCTGACTGAAAGGGTATAGAAGGTGGATCAAGGAGACTGCCCTCTAGCCCTGACCTCCAAACTCAGATCAAACTGTAAAACAAAGTTGTGCTGATCAAAAATGAACCTCGATTCTGTTACTGTTTTGCCTATTATTAAAAAGGAGGCTGAAAAAACTCAGGTCAAACTTCTTCATTTCATCTAGACTATTACTGTAAGGCAGCAATACTTGTGCAGCTCCCGAGTCCCAGACAAATTTGCCTACAGGGACAATAAAGTACATTGTATCGTATTGCATCATATCGTATTGATAACAGGGAAAAAACTAAGCAGTGTTGATCAAATATGAACAAAGATCCTGTTACTGCCTCACCTATTTCTCACCTAAAATGTTTTTCGAAACATATTTTCGTGCACTGTTTGGCTTTGATGTGAGAATTTGTCAACAGAAAGTGGGCACCATACTGTTTTCTGTATTGTAAAAAAGGAGGCTGAAAAAAGTTAGATTAAACTTCTTCATTTCATCTGGATGATTATTGCAAGGCAACAATAATTATGCGGCTTCTGAGTCCAAGACAGTTTCCCTACTGGTACAATAAAGTATATAGTATCGTATCGTGTCGTATCGTAAATGGTAAAACTAGGCAGTGCTCACCACATATGAACAAAGATTCTGTTACTGTGTCACCTATTTCTCACCTGTAATATTTTTAGAAAACTTACCATTTAACTGTAATTCGAGCTAATTTGTAAACAGCTGGCCACCATATTGTGTCTGTGTTAAAACAGACAAACCCTCATCCACCATCAGACATGTTTATCGGTCTGATATGGCGCAGTGCATTTTTGTAGTTGTAAGTTTTCCTCTTGAGCTAAAGCAAATACCACAGCTCTTTTTCATCTGGGCTTTTTCATCTGTTTTCTCTGGTCATGCACCAACTTTAAAAGTATTTGCATCTTTCTGTGGCACAGACAGCCTTGTTTAAATAAAAGACCATCTTTCCGGCAGCAAAATACTTCTTTAAGAGCACATTTGAGAAAATCATCTTCACTAGTGGAGACTGTCTGGGTACGAGAGTACGAGGCCACCATTAGAGGAGACGAAAAATTGAAACACTGCAAAAAAGCAGAAATGCTAAACATAAACAGGTGTTCAAAGATGCACATTGTGTGGCTTTGTCCACCTGTTCTGACCTACAGGCTCATGGAAGGAATGTTCTTTTAGCAAATTGAAAAACTGCGTGATGCGTGTGGTTGTAACACCTACAGGGAAAACAAATGCTTTTTTCCTTAAGTACTACAAGCATACTTTCAGTGTTTTCACAAACATTACAGAGAAAATAACTGAAAACTCAAATAACAGAAACTCTTGGAAGTTCAGTGTGACTTTTCCCAACTTTTTAATTGATAAAACTGGCAGATAATTATCACAATGTTTTGTTTGCACTTTGTTGTGTACTCAGGCTGGAGCCCCAATCAGACCAGATTAATATTCCAGGGAGATATGTGTGATATAATATTAGCCACAAACCCTCTACCAAGATTTATCTAATCCTGTGCAAACCTACCTTGTCTGTAATGTGTGAATTAAAAATTCCACCTGAAAATTACCTGAAAAGCATCACTGAAGACAGAGGTCATAGAATGTTATTACCTGTGAAAATTAACTTTCTTGGTTATTCACTTTTTTCCCACTCCTAGTTTACAGTTATTGAAGCGCCATGAAAACTGTCTAATAGCATGTTGCAAGTTCAGGAGGATGTCAACTTGACTTTGCAATCCAATGATACTCATTTGTATTGATATTATTTGACAGAGATATTTTTATATCCCTTGTAAATTCACCTCACTAATCACAGATGTGGACTTAAACTGTTGAACTTGGTACTTGGGTCCGCAGGTTGTCTTGTGCATGTAGAGCTTGAAAAGGCTTTAAGTTTTATAATTACAATGTATCAAACACAGACTTTATAAAAAAATAATGCATGGAGCCAACGTAACGTCACCTATTGGTTAGTGGAGTGCTGTTTTGAAGCCTTGAGTTTTGCATTTTGGCCGTTGCCTTCTTGGATTTTTGGAGCCAGTAGTGACTATATTTACATTTGTACTTTGACTGAACAGTATATAGTCCGAGATTTTAAGTCTTAGTTTTGTTGTCAATTCCTAGTGCATGGACTGAGCTTGAAAAGAAAGCTTCTATGTGCTCTGCATCTCTCACTTTGAATAACCTTTATAAAGACTGAAAACTACGTGAATTGGTCTTTCCGCCTGATTTTAAAGCTCCCATAAGTGCAAGGATGAATGGATCGGTTGGGTCTTGGCATTGTGCGTAGGTGTTCTAATATTTCTACACGTTACTGTATATCTTTTATGTTTTTTTATTGTGTTGTTGTTTGGCTGTAAGTTTTAAAAGAGACTGTTGATCTCTAGAGTGTTTACCTGATTAAATATGGGTTGAATAGATAAAATTTAGATGAGAGGGTGGAACTCATCGTAACGCTAGCTGCTAGCTTGGTTAGCAAGGCACTGTGATAATGCTAATTTTCACTAGCTGAAAACAGGCTTAAAACCATTAAAACAAAATGTAACTGAAAAACACCAAACACCCCACTT
>JAPZEB010000001.1:32047743-32075836 GCA_029783705.1 Chaetodon striatus
CACACACACACACACACACACACACACACACACACACACACACACACACACACACACACACACACACACAGAAACTTGCTTGGTTTTGGCTGTCCAGTGAATCTCAGAACAACTTGTCTCTAACAGCGAGCTCTTTGAAGGCTGTACAGAGCAATCTGAGGAACTCAGGTTGTGGTGAGAGCAGCTTCGAGTACATTTCAGCTGTGTCATTTTTTTGCTGTCACCTACATTTCCTCTTTTTCTACTTGGGCTCTGCTGTCAGTTGTTACGGTCAGCAGCGTCCACCAGGTTCACATCCTTAGAGAAGCCTTGAGCTGAGCTTTGAACTGCTGCTTTTGCCTTCTTGCTGACAAATGCTCATGCTGTAATATAGCCATGCAGGATCTTACAAGGCAGCGGCTCCTGCAGGCGTCCTGATGACATGCCCAAGTGAGTGCAGCTGCTGCTGTGTAATCGTGGGCTCAATAGTTATGCGGTTGTGCAGTCGGTGATTCCAAGCATCTCCTGTATCCTGGATACAGCATGCGGATAAGTTTAGATTTTTACAACATGGAGTCGAGTGGTGATGCAGACAGGTTGATAGATGGCCACCTTGTTGTGCAGATTGATTTTTCCAAAGAAAGACCCTGGGATAGACCTCCCCTGAGGCAGCTGAGGCTCGTCTTGTCAATGCCACGGAAAATATTACCAAGGTTTTTGAATGACAGAACAATCGTTAATTTGCATGTGCGGGTGAAGACAATATGCCTCATTCACTAAAATATGTGTAGAAACATAAAATAACTTCACATGCAAAATCACTGTCGCATTACTGACACATGCACCAAGGCTGGTTTTGTTCCCACCACTGTGAGTATGTTGGTGAATAAGTAATTCCATATTGACTGGTGTGTGCCCACTATCTGCAATCAGCATACTGCCATTTCCAGATATAAAGAAATACGTTTACCTGGAAGTGTGTCATGGAGAAGGCGGTGTTGTTGTTGAGGCCCTGACACACCAGTGTTGAGCCGTCAGTGTGAATGTAAAGGCAGTCAGAAACAGCTGATGAGCCATTTGTCACTCTCTTCAAACATGTTCAAACATGTCAGTCTCTGATGCGCTCTCTACTGAAAGCATGGACTGCAGTCTCTCTCAGCGAGGTTAGATATGTCATCTTAATAGCTGCTTGGAGTTAGATCAGAATATTTTATACACCTATGCATCCCCATTATTAGGCCACCAGTTCATCATTTGGCTACAATTGAACATATGTGCAATTTCTACAAAATAAAAACTGGAACACTCATAGTCAGTTTTTTTAAAATAATAATTGATGAGGATAAAAGGATGTCAGTTTCATAGTAGTTAAATACATTTGACCAATGTATTAGTAAGTTAACGGTTTTAAATATTGTCTCTTAAAACCTTTTAAAATAATTACAGTTTTAATCTGCTATGCATTTAGTTAAAAAGTGTGTAATTTCATGTTCTAAGGTAGCTGGGCCTTCATCATTTGAGGTAATTTTATGGAGTAGAAACAAATTCAGTTCAGAAAATATTGGTGAAGCCCATATTTCTTTGAAAACGTACATACGTTCAGTTTGAGCACAGATTTGTACGTATGCGTAGTTTTTGAATGAGACCCACTGAATTAAAATTGGTAATCTGTATCTTAAATAAGGCAAACAATTCCATCCAGCAGTAGCCTGTGCTTTCAAATCACTATGGGTGTAACGATCCATAGATTTTGATCAATATATCAATTCAATGACCAGTTATTAGTGATCCAGTATCATCGATCTAAAGTGAAAACATCAATCCATATCATCATCTTTGGGATACACCTTTATTTTGAAATTCCTTTTCACCATCAAACAGCGCCAGGCAGATAATGGCAAGCAGACTAGAAAAAGGCGACGAGAATAACATTTAATCTGGAATAAATCATTAGTGTGGAAATATTTAGGATTTGGGGGAAAATACTGGTCAACAGAAAAAGCATATGCCATCATGCAGTGACTTTAACCAACAGTGAGTAAGAAAAACTTAAATTAATGTGTATTTTGTTAAGTCACGAGTAGAGAAAGTGTGCTAGCCTCTTGGCTCATTTATACAATGTAAAAGTACCTTAGCTAATAATGGGTGATTAGCGAAGAACAATTGTTTTGTCTTTGAACCCTGACAGTTATTATTGAGCTGAAATTTATATTTTTGATGTAAGATCTTGTTGTTGATCCATGTTTTATGACTGTTGGGAGAATTTTGCCTTTAGGGCTTTGAGCCAGGTAGTCCTGAAGTTTTCAGGAAAAATATGATGCTTTGGGTTAAAATTAAAAGAATTCTTCCATGAAGAGTTTTCTGGGAGAAAGCCCTGAAGGTTAACTTCTCCCATGTGCTGTTTTATGCGTTAGTGGAGTCAATTTAGAGTAAACTTTTCTGCGCTTAAGCTGTAACAGTTATTTACAATTATTTAGCTGTTGTTTTTATGTTTTATGGCCAAAGGAGAAAGGGATGGCAGCTTACTTTGTAATGACTGTGTTAAATGGGCATATGGTTATTGTCTCACATTGATCACAGGCCCATGAATTCAGTGAAACAATACGGTATCATAGCAGACTGTGGGATATCCGCAAATATTGTATCGTTGTCCAAAGAATCGACATAGTAACTGTCACGATGAAACTAGTGATTTACATCCCAACAAATTACTTAATTTACCTGCCGCTTGACTTTTAATCGGGCACACATCTTACTTCCGTACCTATAACTTGGTCCTGTAAATACAAGGTCAGCCTTTCTTTCACTAGCCTTCAGTTCTCATGTAGTTTCCCCACTGACTGTTCCTTTTACACTCTTTTGGAAATCCTGAAACATCACACTGTCAATATTTTCTGTCCAATTTCAGCACCTCTTAATTTAAAACCAAGATGTGTTTGGCAACTGAGTGTACTTTCCCATAGAGCACAGTAAACAGTTTCAGTTTATTGGGTACACACAGCAGAAATTAATGCAGTCTAATACAACAATCCTGCAATAAATCCTCCCTTCATAAAGATTATAATGTTCAGCTTTTGGTGACAGTGTCTTACTGTTGAAAGTGCATCACTTTTGGCTCAGAGTACCTAACTAAGTGGTAACAGAGGTAAAATAGTCAAACAAATGCTAGGGCAACACAGGTTAACTTAGAGAGGCACAGTGACCAGACGTCCCAGTTTGTAGGGGATTGTCCCAGATTCAAGCTGGGTGTCCCGAGTCCCTACAAATATCTGTAAAACTCTAAAATGCCCCATTTCTCAACACAGTTAAAATAATAATATTATACTGGTTTTGGTGCTTACAAAGATGTTGATCATGTTCTGTCCCACTCTTTATTACCTACAGCGATATAAAAACATAAACTGTGCACCATGCGTCTGAAATCAATACTCATTTGGCTGTATATGTGTCGATCAATCAATGTGTCCTTGTCAAGGCTGTTGCTATGACACTTGTGGCTCTTTCTCACAGAATCTGTCAGTATGCTAACGGTTAGATGTCACGCCAAAGAGACAGTCAGTCTTTTCCTCAGACCTCCTGGAGGGTTACTCCTTCCTTTGTAAAGTACCCGACAATGACAATACTGCATTCTTCACACAGTGCAAGAGCAGGCTATGGTTTTGGTCGTGCACCGTGGAAACACCAATATAAACGACCCCATTAAGATGGCCAAATATAAGCGGTGGCAACAAGCAAGGCCAGCCCTGGTGACAGCCATCTGAGACGGGCAGCTCAGGAGGGGACTTGTGTAGTGAAGCACAAGGCGAGCTTTGGATCCAGGGACTGCACAGCTACAGTACTGTTGTGTGTTATAGTGTTATTTGACAGTTTCCAACTAAACTATGCTGTGGTGGATTTTGGGAGATAAAAACTTATTTTTTGTCTAATGAGGTGCCGTCCATGGTGTTGAAAGACGTGCTCAGTAGGTGTGTTAAGCACTGAAATAATTGTCCCCTATCCCAATGAAAATATCTATGGTGTGTGTACACGTGTGCGTACACACGTGCGAGTCCATGAGCGAGCAGTACATTCAAAGAAGCATTTCACAGCTAGAGAGTTTTTTTTTTTTTTTTTTTTTAAATAAAACTGGGCTGTCTATGCAGTAAAAAGATGCAAATACTTTGTAAATCTGTGCTACATGCCCAGAGAAAACACAGAAAAAGGGTTGTGACATTGGCTTTTGCTAAAGATGTAGAAAACCTGTAACTACCAGGGTGCACTGTGCCGTACCAGATCAATAAACACTCCAACTGGTGGGTGACATAAAGCTAGCTTGTCCGTTTTCACACAGGAAACAATATGGTGACTGGCTCGTATCAAAGACTCTCCAATTACAGTTAAACAGTACACTAAAATATGTTTCTGAGAACATCTGAGGTGAGATACAGGTAACGCTATAACAAAATCTTGGTTCATATTTGATCAGTACTGACTAGTTTTACCATTTGATATCAGTTTTTTCAGCCTTTGTTTTTACAGAAAACAGTATGGCATGCACATATTACAGCCAAACATGTTACTATAAAATGTTTCTGAAAACATTTTAGGTGACAAATAGGCAATACAGAATTTTGGTTTATATTTGACTAGCACTGCCTAGTTTTACCTAGTTTTACTAGTTTGGAAAGATGAATACCTTTTCACTGAAAGTTAAACAGTTTCCTTTCTTTCTTTTCTTTTCTTTGCTTTTCTTTTTGTTTAACCCATATGATGTAAGAAGCAGCTGGCCTCCACTTATTTTCACAGGATCTTATCTGGCCCCTATTCAAAAAGTTTGGACACCCTTGCAATAGCAAATTTAAACATACTACCCCCATTGTTATGATACAAAGCTGGTTGAAAATCTGCAAAGTATCCCTTCAATCGTCTTGGTTTGAGGGTTTGAAAATATGGTAACCCTATTAAAAAGGTGCTGCAGGATCTTAAAACATTGTTCATCCCAGTTTTAATAACCTCACTGTAATCTAAATAAAACAGTTACCTTATCTGGTCAGCATTTACTGTTTATGTTACACAGCCATTACATAGTTGCATGCATCCTCAAGAAAAGCCAAGAGTGCTGACACAGTGGCCAGTGAAGCTTGAAAACTGCATGAGACGGAGACAAAGGGACAAGGACAAATGGAAAGAAAAGGATAACCTCCGGGAATTAGCTTAATAATTAGTTGGCACCTCGGCACTGAGCTGCTAACTCGACACTCAGCGTGCATGCTTCCCCCTGACGGACCTGGCTACCCACAACTGACTTCAGGTCCCTTTGTTACAATAATTGACCACTGTTATTTTGACCTATGCATCAATTAAAATCAGAATAAACAGACTCAGCACAGTAGATGGAGATTTTCTAGAAAAGTCATTGCTTTAAAAGCATCAGCATTGATGAAGTAAAGTCACATGCTCGCTGCAGCTCAAAGGTCCATAAAAAGAATTTAGTGTTTGGAAGCTCTTGATGTTGAAGAGCTTTTCATCGACCCTGAAGTCTGCTCCAGCACTAAGGTTATTCTTGAGTTCCTTTTGAGACACGGTAAATTGGTGTGGAAAATTACAGGCTTCCGTCCTTCTACAAATCCTCCCGCTAAACATCCCTGACATTTCACCAGCTAAGCTTATCCAAGCCATCATCACATATTCAAACTCTGAGATGATGATGGCACATTTGCCTGTGCAGCCAAGTCTGATTATAACACTTCAGGAACGAGTTGGAAAGAGTACAAAGGCGATGAAGAGGTCCTGATTGAAGTTGTCGGTCAGTCTGCGCAGAGCCAGAATATTCCTCGGGACAGCAAAGGGAATGATCTAAGTGGTGATAAAATATGACTGCTTGGCTTTGTGCTTGTAGATGATAATATATTACGCTCCGTATGTGTTCTTGTCCCGTGCTTCTTTGTGTGACTGATTATATCTGCAGAACTGTTATCAAGGTAAGTAGACTTGGACTTCTTTAGGGAGCAAATAGCAACTTGAATTTCCTTGAACACAGGTAGATCACTGCAGGTCACTGTCTTCAATTCCCTTAGGAGGCTATAAAAATGGAGTAAATCAGTGAGAGGAAAGTTCTTACATGCCCCTACTTGCATCTTGGAAAGTTATTTATGTGTAAAGGGGATGGGTTACAGACTGAACCTGTAATCACACTGTAATGACTGCAGAGTCACAGAAAGATGGATACCGAAGCTGCAAAACAATTGCCACCAGAGCAGGTAATTGCAAACACCATTATTCTATTACAAGTGTCTCTGCTGGAGAGGAAGTCAGAGACGCTCAGTCAAACATAACTTCTCTTTATGGAGTCTTTATTCTGGTATATGCTATCTGTATAAAACATTAGTGTGTGAGGATTTTTTACTGACCTATTGCACTTTTCGCTGTATTACAAACAAGTCATGAACCCAGATTAACCCTCAAGAACATGTTTACCCTTAAATTTTCCCTTAATTGTTGTCTAGAAATCATTTTGTCACGCTTCAAAGATCTTTTCAATTAAGATTTCCTCAGAGCATCGAGTGAGTCAGAGTTTTAAAAAAAGAAAAAAAAAAGGTTGTGATAAAATCTTTGAATCTTAAATCAGGGCTTTGAAGCCATGTCCAAGAACTGAGATTAGGCCAGATCTTTTTTTAGCTGGCCTTGGATAAACTTTCTAAGCATAAGCTCCTTTTGTTGAAACATTTTAAGACTTTGTATGAGTAAACAGCAGCTTTCCTTTATGTGTGATTTGCATTCTCATCTCAGGGAAATTGGCTTTGGGAATTCCCGTATTGTGTATTGGAATACATTTCATTTAGTGTGGTAATCGTTTTTTTGGAAAGCTGCTTTAACTTGTGCTTTGGCTTCTGCTCGCTATGTGAGGTGGGGGGATCAAGCTTTGTGCTCTTAATCTGTGTTGTGTGGTGAAAACTACTCAGCGAGGAAGACATGAAATTACATGTTAACAACACTGTAAAGTAGGTTGTGTGGCTGCTGTTACAGGCTGATCATGTGTCTTCTAATAACAAAGTGAGGCAGACTGAGTCCAGAACAAACAGGCTATTATTTGGAGAAAACAACAATAATCACATTAAAATAAATATCCTCGAATACAAATGTTATACTCTTAGACTGCACAACACAAGAGGGGTCTGTTCTTGATGAATCCAGGTTTCCCGCACCTTCCTAAATATCAAATACAAGGGCTTTTCAATGACTTTCCAGGCAGGATTCTCTCAAATTCAAGGACCCAAGAAGGCATAGTATGAGACATGGATCAAAGTCAACAATGTTAAAACAGTGAGACCCTTTATACTGAGAACCAACAGGCTTTACAAACACTCACAGAAAAGAATAAGAATAGAGAGCCTTGAATGTGTTAACACTTCTTAAGGCCGACACAGGTGGCCTGCGCCATGGTGAGCATTTATACTTGTGCAGCAATGCGCCTCTGTTGCTCTGCAATTACACCTCCAAAACACTATTTGGCAGTGGGGCTTCTATGCCTCTGTGTTGAGTTTCTGTGAAGGGCAGTAAAGTCAGGATTGATTCAACCAAAAGACCCAAAACACACATAAAGCTTAATAGCAACAATGTTCAACTAAGGTAAAAATTCAGCTCCAATATAAATCACAATGTTCACAGACAAAACAATTGTCTTACCCTAGGTACATGATTTCTATATGTTTAATCAGATAATGTATCATATGTTTAATCACATTAAATAACAATGCCTTCAAATATTCAGTCTATAGTAATGACATGTGCACTGTGCCTCATGCTTTAATATTGTGCTGCTGTTTTTTATACTGATTATGACTATCATTTGTCATGTTTAGCCTTCTCAGTGACAGAACGGTCAAACCGGTTGTGCAGCTACTAAGTCATTCGGTCCGCTGGTTCAAACTCTCTTTGTCCATGTGGGCATAAGGAGCAGTTTGGACTCTATTAGTGGCTGTGAGGGTTAACGGGGCTAATGAGGCTCTTGGCCTTGTTATCCCATTTGCCGCAGCTTCAGTGAAGACAATCCGAGGATTCGTTGTCGATGTCATTATTTTGCACTGAAATGATTTCAAATGATTCTGAATGGTTACATTTTGTAAACCCAGAGATATTTCATGGCAGGACGGATGGAAGCACTTTTTCATGCCAATTTCTTTTCTGAATTCAGTTTGGAAAGACAATAGTGGAATGTTCAAACATGACCGTATGAATGGGGATAGGTCAATAAGAAAAAATGTATCACAGGCTTAGTGAAGTTCAGTCAGGAAACTCACTGGCAGGCAGCCACTGGCCTGACTCAGCTGTGTTTGTTCACTTCACCAATCACAAACACTCCCCAAATTCAGCAGTCCATTTAAATTGGAAAAGAAACTCACAGGCTTCTGCTGCTGTTCAGCTGCTGCTGTTGGTGCTGTTGCTGCCTGCTATACATATCTGGTTGTTTTTGCTCTTTATCCGATTCATCGGAAAACTGTCATGCAACCTTTCTGAGCCGGACGGTGATGTCCTCAGGGAAAAATCTGATAGCTCAGAAAACCTGAGTCAAGGTTAAGACCGTCCACTGAGAGAGAACGACACATGGCACTAGAGATGCCATTTAATCTGGTGTGCATCTTTTCCTCATGAGCTTGAATTTATCACCTGTTTCCTACAACTTTGTGGTTCTGCTGCACAGACATCGTCTGAATGAAATATACTGTTACACCTCCACCAATTCAGCTGTGTTATCACTACAGTAACATTTCATTCTTGCATCAGGATTTAGCGAAAACACCGAGTAACCTGAACCTTATGCAGATAAAATATAATACGCTGGATTTGGGAGGATTTTCTGTAATGACTGATTTCAAGGTGAACGGCCTCATGTAATTAATTCTACAGGGTTTTTTGAACGGAGCAGGATGCCATCATGATCTTGTGTATTTTGGGGCAATAAATCAAAGAGATCACATAGTCTTTAATAACTAAGCATTAGTTATTTTAACAAACATTCTTTGCATATATTTAATAATAGACTTTAGAAGCTTGTGTGTGTGAGAGAGAGGAAGGGGGGATGTAAAGTATGTCCTGTGCAGCCCGCTCTTACCAAACAAATGGCCATATAGGTAGACTGTGCAAGCAGCTTATTATGAGGTGGGTAGGTAGCAGTAATTGTTATGGAAGCTGAGAAATAAGCGAGATGACATAGAATAAAAAGCAACAAAGGCTGCAAGAGACAAATAGCACCAACGCGGAATAACTACGCGTTTTCTCTGCAAGTCAGTGCGGAGTGATTGAGACGCCGGAGAAGATCAGCGAGAGAGGCTCACTACCCCGGCAAGTTTGAAAATCTGTACTACTGCAGCATAATGCAGGACCATGTATATGCAGCAGCAGCACAGGAAATGGTTTCACCGTCGCCAAGAAAACGAAAAAAGGGAACTTAAAAGGCAGCGTGACCGGAGCATTCCAAAAAACAGGATTAACATCGGGCTAGCCTTCCCCAGGTGGAAGGAGCTCATAAAGGAGAAAGGTTTTAAAAGGGACGCTGAAGTTGCCAGCTTTCTTCTCAACATGTAAGTCAGCTGTACTGCCTAAATTAGCCTAAAGCTAACTTCTTTCATTGGGTTCAGTTAGACAGAGTTGCTCGTTACCATAGGCAGCATAACAGTAGATCCTGCTAAAATACACCAGCCTCGTTGGTACAGAACTGTATGTTTACGTGGTTTCAGTAGCTTTCAAAGTCACTTTTAGTCCGGCTTTACCGCGACTGAAAGCCGGTGTTTACCGTGACTATGAAAGCTACTGAAACCGTGTAAACATACCACCAGAGGAGTATAACCGGATTTAACTGTGTGTAGTGTCTGTGTTGTTATATGTGTACTTATTGGATAGCAGAGGATGACTTGGTTTCAGTGTTGTCGAGGCTTTTTGATACACGGCGACTACCGTTGTTGAAATACGTGTTTGAAAAAGTGAGGCGCTTAGAGTGCACTATTCATTTAAATGCGATACATGATTTCAACGTTAGATGGGAGTAATTCCTACACAATGTCCCTATAAAGTATTTTTTCTAATAAAGTCCATGTAATTGTGTCTCTCCTTGTCTGTCCCAAATATGAATATGTTGTTTGATCCCAAAACATTTAAATTAGGATTGAGATCATTCTTTCATGCAGAAGGCGGCAGTAATAAAATGCCAGCAGCCATTAAACCCCAACGAAGAAGATTCAGATGCATCACACTGCACATCTGTGAGGACACTTGACCTCCTGACCTTTCTTCAGTTAATTTTGACAGAAAGGTTGCACTTTGTGTTTTTTGAAAAAGGTAGGAGGACATTTCCTTTCATCTGCATCTGATTTGTAACTGAGTGCTGTGATTAGTTTCTGTCCATACTTTCATATATCAGTCTTAAATTGCCACAGTTTGATCCCTGTCAGCTGTTTCAGAGCTTTTGAAATTACTGCTGAAACAAATCCATGATGTTACTGCTATTAAAAGCTTTACATCTATCTATTGTGAAGCAGATACAGGAAATGTTACGTGTTTGCAAGTAAGTAATAACAGCTGGTTAAACAACAGAATATTCTGGGCTTTTCAGTTAGAACCAACTGTTAACATCAACTTTACACATACTGAAATAAAGCACCAGTAAGTGGCTGTAGGCTTGAGGTAATGTTACCACCTCACATTCTAAAGTTGTGTGAACCTTATGCTAACATGAATGGAAAAATAGCACCGAAACGACCATGCTGCCCCTTTATACATTACCAGAATGCAGCAAGATGAATCCATATGTTTGTTACAATGTTTACCAAAATAACCCAAATTGGGTTATTTTTAACCCAGCAGTTTTTAGTGTGTAAGTATTACGTATGCTCCGCTTCATTTAAGCAGAGAAGACATAAAAAAAGAAGACTCAGCACTGACAGACAGACTGTGATCAGGACAGATACCTGGCCAGAGCAGAGGGAGGATCAGCTCATCAGCTGTTTAAACAACAGCATTCACTCTGTAACTGTAGCTCAAAGTCATTCTTTAACAAAATAAGTAAAATGAAATAAGTAAACACCCCACCCTTTGGTCCATTTCCAGCATCCTCAGTGTATCCAGTAAGTTATGTCTTCTTCATAATTAACGTAAAGGTGATGTTGTTGTTGGCTTCTGGAACCTGGTTGTCTATTAAAGTGTTATTTTGTTAACTTCATCACAAAGTCCGTTTCTGCTTAAGACATTGGTCTGAGATACATTTTCACTATACTTGATCCAGAGGAGAGATCTGTCTCTGAGTGTGTGTTTGAGGACCAGTGACTGATCTCTCTGCAAATAACCCACTATCGCTGGTGACATTCATGTTTAGATGCTACAATCAAAGCCTGAATAGCTGTGGTGGTGTCATAGCAGACATATGGGGTGATTATTGTCAAACACAATACACTGTCTCCTCTTATTGCACTTACTGTTGTCATTGTTTGAATTTAAATGTATTATTTTACAACCACAGATAAGATATTTACTGAAAATATGTAACCTGTAAAAATATTCCTCAAGTCCATATAACAAAACTGACTTAATTTGGGAAAGCCTAAATATCTCTTGTTCATCAGAAGTTTTTTTTTAGTTGGCGTAATTTACAATCACTGTAACACTAATTAATAAATTTTTTTTTTTTTTTTTTAATTAATAACCTTGTCACAGAAATTGTTATACAATAGAAATTGAAGTCAGTGTTTCAATTGAGTATAGACACTCTGCAACCCCTTTTTAACCACCAGTCCTTTCAACTGCAAGTCACAGTGACTAGTGCAGTCAGTCCCACTAATATTGTTCTCAGGAAACACATCTATTTAACAGAAATTCATCTAATTCAACTTACCAACATCACTGCGTTCTCTTGTAACTGCAGTCTTCTTTCGGCCCTTCCCAGGGGATCTGGTGGCAGTCGTCTGTCTCTCCTCTCCATCTGAGAGAGATGGCATGTTAGTATCATGAAAATACATAACACTTTGCATTTACCACTTCTCTTTTCACTTAAGTCTTTATTGCCTGAACTCACCCCAGTCATCATCGTCTTGTTGACGCTTTCGTTTATTTACAGTTTTCTTTGGCCTCTTAGCACGCCCTTTTCTATCCTTTTCATCTGTTAAAGAACACAACCATATGGTAAAATAGTGAAAAAGTAGATGCAGTTTTACGACAAGGTCAATAATGCATAAGTGCATGAGCCTCAGAGAGGTTTTTATGGGTGCAGCAACCTTTATGTTTAGGCATGTATTAGTAGGTTTTAAACTTAACCTTCTGTAAACAATTCTACATGCGTAATTTTGACTATTTGCCATTAGCTGTAAATTTTATGCTTCAGAAAATCCTCTGAAGGCCACCTTCTTTGTTGGGCTGTAGTCTCCTGGTCGACTGGTCGATTATTTGGTCGATATGCTCTCATCCGACCAAATTCTTATTAATCGAGTAATTACCGTGTTACTGTCACAGGGAGAAACGTGCTACATCAACAGCTTTCCAGGATTAATCCATTATTTCCTGCGGCGGGGGGGACAGGCTAACAAGTCATCTGGGGGACACTGGGAGAATGGGGGTGTTTTGAGAACACCTCTCTTGCAGTGTTTCCCCTACCATTATATTAGGGGGGCGCCCCGCCACCCCAAGGGCACCCCTCGCCCCCCCTGGAAGGTAAAGGTATTCTATATACCGCCAGATCATTACAGAAGTCATTTAATGTTACAGGTCTATACCTTGTCCTTATATTAAACTGACTAAATAACCTCATGTTATTTATCTTATTTACACCACAGCATGTCATTTCTGTCTCTACACAGTCGTGCATTTACAATTCTCCTCTGCTCCCTGTATCGTGCACGGCGGAGTTCCGCCCCAAACACACACACAAACAGACACGTGCACACACACAGGTGAGCACACTAGAGCGCGGATCGAGCCCCACCTGAGTCTGAGACAATTATAGCCTGACCCAAACTCAACGCAGTTTGTTACCTGACATAGTTATTGTTATGACAGTGTGTAAATGACCATCAATAGACTGCTGTTATGCTGCTCACACAGCAGCGCAGCACGGCACTTCACACAGTTGGAGCAGAGCCTATGTTGCATTCAGGCGTTGTCACGTAAATAACAAGTTCAAGCAATTGCATAGGCCATAGCACAACACAGCAGTCAAGTGGGCCAGACCTGTCCCAAATATAGGCCTGTTGAGTTCAGTGATTTAAGCAATTAATAGCCTGGGCTATTAAAGGAAATTTTCCAGTAGTTTAGCCTGGATTTTATTTGCACAGCAGAACCGTAAGAGAAACAAAAAGTTTGATAAAAAAAAAAAGCCATGCACGTCCTATTCTTTTTTTTTTTTTTCTTAAAAATTCTCAACATAGGTGGTAAAAATTTCCACCAAGCAGCAACCTTAAAAATTAAGCCAACATGGAAGTGCCAACATCTGCAGTTCTTCAAGTGGCCACTTGAGTCTGGTTCCAAAACAGAGTAATACCCCACTGTCATGTTACAATGCCCAACCTCACAGCATAAATAAACATGTTTACAGCCTGGTACAAGTTTTGGTCTCTACAGCAAATGTCCCCATTGATGACAACTGTACGGGGTTGAACTTTTATATAACTCACTGGTTTAAATGTTACTAAGGCTTAATTAAGGGCTGCTTTGAGTGACAGGTGGGTCTGTTTGTTGTCAATTCACTACCAGGGCAATCAAATTGATTAAGTAAAGCAACCATGGCTTCCAATCCTACATGTTGTAGGAATGTAACAAAAATCAGGTTAACGATGTTTTAAATGTCTAATAACATTAAAAGTTGGCATTATTCTTTGTCAAGATGACGTTGGCATAGGACATTTGGAAGATGTGTTATCACAGCTGTGCATGCAGCATGCTAGCAGGACTAACAAAGTTAGCAGCTAGTGTTGGGATTAACTCCACCCTCTTGTCCAAATGGGGTCATTTCTTGCCCCAAAACTCCAAGATGACGACGGCCAAAATGCCAAACCTGAAGAGTCTCAACAGGAGTCCACAAACCCATGGGGTTGTCCTTTATTTTACACAATCTGTGGTTTTTGCAGCATGTCTGTTAGTTAAAGTGCTCTCAGTTTAAACACAGAGGTAACGTGAAATGTGCTCTTCCTTAACTTCTCTTTTGTTTTAACTGTGTTTGGCACTAATGTCTGTTTGTCTGGGTCTCATTTTCACTCCATCTTTGTTCTCTTCCTCATCTACAAGAGAAAACAATGGAGCCCTTTCTGTCCCAAAAGGACAGCATGAATGTCAGTGTGCATATGTACTTGCACTTACAGTTTTTAACAGTATTTCTTTGTCTGTTTCAGACCTATGTATTTACTGATGGTGAGGACAAGGAGTTGCGGATGAGAACAGGTAAGAGGCTGGACAGTTCTCAAAGGAAATAAGAGCTGAATAAGCTGAAAAAAATAATAAGAATAGAATGAATTTAAGAGCTGTCTTTGGAATAATAGTGAAATTCAAAGTGTTTCCTCATTTGTTTTGTGTAACCATATTATGTTTTCACCCAGCAAATCAGAATAAACCTAAATAACCCTTTGTTGCAACCATGGAACCCCCTTTTTTAACATCTGGGGCAAGCAAAGCAAATCAATTTGAGCAATTGTGCATAACAGTATCTGGGCCAAGCTAAGACATTAATTATGTTATTGCACAAAGGCAGTTTTGCTACATAGAGGTATTGAGTGGTGTAGAGATTACTTTTTTTTTGTAGCCTACCAGGAAGTTAGTGTCACCCAAGTTCTCTTGTAAAAAAGCCAATGGGATTTTTCTATTGGAATTAGAATTATTGCAGTAAGCTCTGTTGCAAACAAATGCTTATGGTACTTACACATTTTGTTTAGCAAGATAATGTTAGGCTTAGGGGTGTAAATATGGACAGTGCTGGCATGGCAGTTGCACTGAAGTGTGTGGGGTAAGGGAGCCCCATGGAGAAAGCGGGCCCTCTTACAATATGACCTATTTTATGTCATAGAACAAAACGTTAAAGTCTCGTAAACTTGTGTTAATCACAGACCTTATTTCAAGACTCTGACCAAAAACCCATTCAAAAAAACGTCTGACTTCCAAGAGGAAGGAACCAGAAGTGCTAAAAATGCTAACTCATTTATGGGTTTTAGGAACTCATTCCGGACCCATTCTTTAGCAAATTAAAAAAAGGGGGTATAGCTGTGTGTCAGCATAACAGTGTTAACAGATATCAAAGTAATGAATAGTAGGTGCACTAGTGTTGTCACAATACTCAAATTTCTAATTTTGATACAAAACCTTGAAAAATATTGGTGGCCATTACCATTTTCAATACCACAGGAAAAAACTGACAATAAGGGCATACAATTTGAAAATTGTATGAACAGATTAATACAATGAGGCTAATGACGATGATGACTTTTTTCCTTGGTTAGTGTCAGAGAACAGCAGAATGACTGTAGTAAACATTAACAATAAGAGAGAGCAAGAGAATTCAGCTGGCACTGGTGTATCGACACTGAGGAAAAAGGGTATTGAAACTGTTTCAAATATTCAGAATTGATGTGTATCAATAAATCAATATTATGTCAACACTACTGTGGCCACAGGGTAGCATGTACACAGAGAACAGGAGGGGACCAAGAGTCCATCCCTGTGGCACACCACTTGTTATAGGAGATGATGATGGAACAATAATCACTGCCAAAGACACCGAACGTTCAAGCAGACAAATGAGATTTTAAGATGAAGAAATGAAAAATATATATGAAGACAAAACATGGTGTAGTTTAACAGGTTGAAGAACACGTGTAGGTGCGCATTGCAAGGTTATCCTGTCATTAGAGTTTCAAACTGTAAGTCTGAAGTATGTCAGTTTGTATTCTTGATATGCATTAGATATTATTATCTGACATAAGGACATGCTGTAGATTACAGGAAGATGTACAGATGTACATCCTCCCAAGAATTGTGTCAGTGTTTTTATGTGCATTATCTGTACTGTAGTGTGTGTGTCACAGAAATATGTAGTCATGGCTGCAGGTTAACATATATGATGTACAGTATCTCCAGAGCTCATTTTCTGTATGTGAATCATCTTCTACCAACATATAAAATATACCTGTATAGGCACAGTAAGAAACTGTTCACAGCAGCATGGAGCTGAACCGTGCTGTCCTCTGCTGTCTCTTTCCCAGGAGTGAACATCATCAACACTAACTGCTCAGCAGCTCACACTCGACAGGCTCTTTGCTGCAAGATGTCTGTGGAGTACGACAAATTCATCGAGTCCCAGAAGAAGTGAGTGAAAAGTGAACAGACTGGTTAAACAGCATGGGTGCAGTAAATGATTAATTAACCAATCTGACCATGACATGTCCAGGAGATGACAAGTCACCAACATATAGTCACTCAAAGGTACAGTGCTGACTGTGTGTTTGTGTTTGTATGTGTATTGTAGGTGGTTTTGCCATGTGGATGATGATAACTATGTGATTCTGCCAAGCCTGCTGCGGTTGCTCTCTTCCTACCACCACAGCCAGGATGTGTACCTGGGCCGGCCCAGTCTGGATCATCCTATAGAGGCTGCAGAGAGGGTCAAAAGTGATGGTTCGGTCAGTCTGCTGCTCCCACCTTATTAGGACGTTCTGGCTGCACTAACTGATAAATATAGCAGCGAGACAATAAGACAAACCCAGGCTTCAGAGTGTTCTTTTAGAAATAAAAGTATGTTTTTTTTTTTCCTTCAGACTATAACTCCCCTAACAGCTGGCTGATCTTTGTCTCATTTTAGGTGTCTGTCAAGTTCTGGTTTGCCACAGGCGGAGCAGGTTTTTGTATCAGCAGAGGCCTTGCACTGAAAATGAGCCCATGGGCTAGGTAGGTCATGGTCTCACCCGCTCTTTGAACTGTTTGAAACTGTGTTCTGTGTGTTCTGAAGTCAGGGTTCAGGGTTCTTACTTTTCTGCAGTTTGTGGTGGAGACATAAATAATCACAGTGATAGCGATGTCAAAAGAGCAAGAGGTTCCAGATGCAGAGAGTGACTACGTTTACATGCACAGTAATATTCCCAATTATTATTTGATATTATTTTGATGAATATGACACATTTTGAATTTGATATATGTCATGTAAACAGCCTATTCTGATTGGATCCCCCAAATTAGGTCATTTCCAAATGTAGCATGGGATATACAGATATTATCCAGGTTTTAGGAGCATTCTTTAGACATGGATACAGTGCATTCAGAATATGTGTCCTAACTGGGTTTTTTTCCACAGTTTGGGACACACAACCTCTTACCGTTTGCAGTCAGCTGTGTGGGTTGTACACACTGTGGGTAGAGATGCATACCCACAAGATAAGCCCGCGTGTCCGATAAGAAGAAGAAACGCGACTACTTTAAACAGTCAGTAACTTTACATGCACAGTTAAGTCGAGCTATGGTCATAGCTCTAGACCATTTAATTGGACCACTGTCCTTGTCCCAATATACAAGCACTGGACTGAAGTATGTCCGACTCTGCTACGATAGGTGGTGATATGCCCCCTTTCAGCTTGTTAGTATTGGACCGTTTTCTGGTTGATCTAGAACGTCACAGACCAAACAATCAACATAAAAGTTAGCTACAGTAAGCTAGCGGCAAACTGTTACCATGGTGGACAACAGCTCTGTACGAGGAGACACAGCATGAACTGCGTCTCCTCGTCTGTCCAAAAATGCACGGCTCTGGATGTAGATTTCGCCATGTTGTTGTTGTTTTTCTTCAGTTACACACTGAATGCTATTTGACTTCTGAGTCAAAGCCTGGGCTGGAAACTGTGGAGCATGCACAGAACACCCAGGCAAGTTTTGGATCCAACTGACTGGATACATGCAGAAGTAAATCGACCCCCAATCACATTATCAGGGTGTGTTAGTTTGACTTCGAGAAATTCCATTTATTACAATTTGTTTTTTACATGGATTTTAAAAGTTAAGTTTTAGTCCGACTAACAATCGATTTTCTCTAATGTCATGTGAACGTGTGTAAGCCAAGTATAAATGTAAGTCATTATTGTCACCTCACTCAAGTGGAAAGTGATTTGAGAGATGGCTACTGTCAACAGCTGCTGTGAGAACACACTTTAAAAGGCTTTGCAGGCTGAACCTGTCGTCTGGTTTCAGTTTGGGGAATTTCATCAGCACAGCGGAAAAGATCCGACTACCAGACGACTGTACCATCGGCTACATCATCGAAGCGCTGCTGGAGGTGACCCTAACACACACGCACCTCTTCCACTCTCACCTGGAGAACCTGCAGAAGCTGCCCACTGACACTGTGCTGGAACAGGTGAGAGTGTGAGTGTGTGAATGTATGTGTGTGTGTGTGTGTGTGTGTGTGTTCAGTATGATATGATATTTGACAGACCTAAAGAAAAGGAGTCAGTGAAATCTAACATTGTCAGATATGAAATGAATTTTTGCTGTGGAAGCCGTGGTGGTGTTAGTCTGTAATCCATTCCATTCAAATGAGTTCATTACATTAATGCAGTGTTGTCACTTAATAACATTGAAAGACTGAATACTTTCATATAAAGCTGATTAAATTAGCATCTAAAATATTTGTGTTGTTAGTGTTTTCCTGAGCCCCTTTCATCACCTACTCTCTGCACTAAAGCGGAACGGTGTATATTTCTGTTTGTTCTGGTGACAGGTGACTCTGAGCTTTGGAGGCTTTGAGAACAGAAGAAATGTGGTCAGCATTGTTGGAGGCTTTTCACTGGCTGAGGACCCCACAAGGTAAGCCCTGATATTGATAATATGGCTTTCCTGCCACATGGCTCTGTTCAGCATTTATTATCACATACTGTGTGTCTGAGACTTCAGACTAGTGTTAAAGCATTGTACTGAGTCAAATACAGCTGCAGTTACATGGACAATATTTCTTCAAACCAACTCAAATCATTCTAATTAGAGACTCTGCATTTCTGCATCTTTTTGAGACTGGATGTGCCTGGTTTTAGCAATTTTACGCAGATGAAAGAATGCAGTCCTCGAAGTTTGTTTTAATATGAGAGTTTCTTATTGTTGAGCTAGAGGCCGGAGCAACACCATCCAGAGAAATTATATCTTCAGGTAGACAGTTTCTGAGGTGTTTGGGGCCAAGTACAATAACTTCAGTTTTGTCTAAATTAAACATAAGAAAATTGGAGCTCATCCAGGTTTTTATGTCCTTAAGACATGTTTGAAGTTTAGTTTAATTCTTCTTGGTAGTTGTAGTCTGTTGTGTGACACTGACACAGCGCCTGGATGCAGGCAACGGATGTGTTTAAAAAATGCAGCAACAACACAGACATTTCATATACATGACATATAGCGGACAAAGTGTCTCTTGCTCCTTCCCTCCCTCGGCCTCTCTGCCCTGCCCAGCCCTGGATTCATTTGAAAGGCCATGGAAAAAGACTTTTTAACTCCCCCCACAAAGATTTTGAATCGCATCAAACTCCAATGGATTTAGGCCTGCTTGATACTTTTATACTCATGTTATAGTTTTGTGTCCTGTAATGCAAACCTTTAAACCTCTGTAGCTCCAGTGCTGTGTGCAAAGAGTTAACGTACAACCCTGCTATTTATTTTATATCATTTTTCATTTACATGTTGTGTGGCTGTATATTTTCAAACAGGGAAAAAAAAATCCATCTTTACATTTTACATTACATGGCTTTGACTTACAACTGAAAACATGTAGTCCATTTCGTAGAAAATACCAAGATATATATCACGTATCGCCATACAGCCTGAAAATACAGAATGAATTCTGAATTCGCCCAGCCCTACAGGCTACTGCTACTGATAGCAGTAGAGCATAACAGTTACTCCTCAATATAGCCTGTGGCAACAGTGTAACACAAGGCTAGTGTTTCAAAATCAATAACTACATGAATTAATCAGAGCACTGGCATGAGAATGTAGCACTAGCAGAGCACTTCACTGGAGCTGAACGGCCTTGGCCAAAGCAGGAACAACAGACCAAGACGAAGACCAAAAGGAATCAAAGGGCTCCACGTTTTGCCTCAGTTTGTACTTAGAGAGTGCACAGTGGAGATAAGTTAGGGAGATAAGTTTTTCGTCAGGTCAGGACACATCAGAATTGATGACTGTTTGGTTATTTTGGTTATTTTATGAAGGCTTGTACTCTGGGAAACACTGAACTCTTGAAGGTTGCCCTTGTGAGAGAGGTAAATATGCCTGTGACACACCTCTCTTCCCTCCTGCAGGTTTAAGACAGTCCACTGTCTTCTGTATCCAGATACTGACTGGTGTCCAAAGCTGGACCGTCGCCACAGAAACTGAAAATCACCGTTTTTATCCTGCAGCACTGATACCTGCTAAAAATGTATCCCACTACTTTGGCCTGCCATGTTTGGATCAACCCTCAATCAAGCTGGAAAAATATGTCATGTCACACATCAATTGGTGGATGCCTCTATCCAAAGCAGTCTCACCTCATGCTTCATGAATGCACAGTGGTAGTGGTAGTGTTTTTTAAACAACCCTCAGAGGAAGAGCATTTCAACAGGCAACATTAATATAATTCATTAAGTCTAAATAGGTGGAGCCAAAGGATGACTTTTTCTGGCTAATGCTGACAGTGAGTAAGTACACATGCCGCGTCTTTAACCGCTTGGAGAATGCAAGGTTGGGTACTAGGCGCTACTCTTGTGCTTAATCTGTGCCAACTGCATGCAGGCAGGTTGCATCGAAGGTTGCTAAGTGCTAAGCTAAGTTGCTAAGTTTACCAAAAATCCTGAGAGCTTGTCTTCTGCCAGGCGTTGTTTAATAAGTGTGTATTAGGCCAAAAATATTGTCTGTGGGACAGATATAAAGCTCTGTATAGCCCTGCACTAAAATAATTAACTTCTCCTCCGTATTTACCGCAGACTGATATTTATGGAAGAAGGGAACGATATCTGCTGGCTGTGATTGGTTGTTCCCAGTCACATGACATGCAGTGCACGCTGCTGCCTTCCAAAAGTTGAACTCTATTTATCTCAGGGCGCAGCCGTTGTGCCTAGTTAATAATGCACCTAGCTAGTACCCTAGTCTACCAGTGCTGTGTCAAAACAAATTTGCTGATGAAAATAACTAAGACTGCATATTTATAGTTAAGGCTTTTGCACTGAGTCATCTTTTTTTTTTGTTTTTCGTCCAAAATTGTGGCACATTTAAAAAATAGATTCACTCTCATGTTTTCTCAATCGTGTTCGCACACCGTCTATCAAACTTTCATCTGTCATTAAAATTTTCGGAACAGGTTCTATATTCTGCGGATATTTGCATCCGTCAAAAGTTTTTAGAGTAAAAAAATGTGACTGCAGGACAGATTGGCAACAAGAGAGAGGAACAGGGCGTGCAGTATCATTTCATAACTCAGGTAGGCTGCTTTCCATAAGTCAGATAGTAATACTCAGGGGAATGATGATGATGATGATGATGATGATGATGATGATGATGATGAGGAGAATGTAATAGAGGATGAAGGTCGTGCAGAAAGAGAGAGACAATGTGGAGACAGAAAGGGAGGACAGCTCAGCCCCTTCAGGCAACTGTGGTGCCAAATGCAAGACACAGAGAGAGTGGTGACAGTCAGGGAGGTACCTCCATCAAGCAAGGGAGCAAACGTGTCTTTCCATTTTGTCTCTTATTGCAGATTTTCTCAACGATCAGAGTTCATGTGCAAGGTTTCAGTGTGTAAACATTTTTAATTGTTGATGGATTTAAAAAACTAATCCAAACCGAGCTCGGACATCCAGAGGGAGCTTAAAGTAGAGCCACTGCACCTTGGCGTCAAAAGGGGTCAGTTGAGGTAATTCAGGTATCTGATCAGGATGCCTCCTGGGCACCTCCCGTTATAGGTGTTCCGGGCACTTCCTACTGGTAGGAGGCCCCGGGGCAGACCCAGAACACGCTGGAGGGATTACATATCTCATCTGGCTTGGGAACGCCTCGGGATCTTCCAGGAGGAGCTGGAAAGCGTTGCTGGCAAGAGGGATGTCTGGGGTGCTTTGCTTGGCCTGCTGCCCCATGCAACCCGGCCCTGGATAAGCGGGTGAAAATGGATGGATGGATGGATCCTAAAAAACCTGACTCAGTATGCAAAAGCCTTTAGAGTGCCACATTTCTACTAGTTTCCATCTTCCCTATTTCCTGTCTTTATCATTTGTTCAGTGAAGGCAATATTAGATTCCATTCACTGTGGTTTAACTTTACCAGTACAGTTGCAATGCAAAATATAAATGACTATTAAAAAAGTCACTGAACTTAAGCTGTGTTCCATTTACCCCAGAAGTCGAGGTCAGAGCTGGGAATGACATCACATCCAAGCTGATAGTGTTCCGGCACAAGTTTGAAAACCACAACGTTGTTAGCAGTACCAGTTCAAGCAATGCCAACAACACACTACACTGTATTATACAAACCGCAGATAGAGGCTGGACAGTACTGTGTACATGAGTTTTAATGAGACACAAATAAGACAGAAGTGCGAATAAACAGTAAATTACTGTAGCTTTCTCTACTGTATGTGTGGTGAGCAGCCATATGGGATTTTCAGGTAAGAGTTGGTGAGGTTCCTCTGACTTTTTGAGTTGGAAATTTGACGTCAGGGGCGTTCTTTAAATGTTCCGAGTGGGAACTCGTAAATTCTGATGTCTTAGTAGGAATGGAACAAACTTACAGAGTTTCTGCCCAAACATTCATATTTGCAGATAGCTAAATGGTGCTCTGAAGTCTGTTGGCTCTTTGGTTCAACCAATTATAACATGTCTACAAAAAAATAGTTCAGGAACTCCACTCTGCATGTCAGTGGCACTGAGCAGAGAGCCAGTTTAGACAAATGCTACAGTACGTGAAGAACCCACAGTATTACCTTTGCCTTCAGTTCTCTAGTCTGCTTCTGACGGCATAGATGTTTGAGCATTAAATGGAAGGCCCACAAACCACTGATTCTTACTGCAAGTAATTTCACCTCTATTCTGACACTGTTGACATGTTACCCCAAAGTCAATATAAAACCAAGATAATTTCTTTACAATGAATGATTGCTGAGATACTTTGAAGAGTCTGGTTAAAATCTGTTGAAATTATCATAATTCTTTGGTCTCAAACATGAACTGAACTGATGTTTGATTTGAAGGTTTGAATGCTGCGTGGGCACACATTTATTTCAGTGTGTTGATGTTGATGTGATGCCCTTAGATTCTCATCCAAATACCTTCTCCTTCTATTAGCCTATTTCTAACAGGCCCATCTTTATGGTTTTGCACTACTTTGATCTCGTCACTTCCTGTATGTTACTGACTGTAGGGCCATGTTGCAGTGTTGGTGTAAACATGAGTGAACTTGATGCTGATGATGTGATGTACTGATGAATGATGTATTCTTTCTTTGCATTGATTGTAGTTGTTGCTCTACATACGCTTCTTTAATGCAGTGATACTGTAGAGGCAGAGATAATGAGTTTGTTGGAGTTAGTGGAGCCAAAGATAACTCAACTTACATTGCAATGAAATTTGGTGCGGATATTAATGGCCCCCAAAGAGTGTTGGTAATAATTGAAGTTTGGTGCTGCCAGCAGGACATATTTCTCCGTTGACTACCTTGGTTCATAAGGTTTCACACTGCAAAAAATGCCCAATCAAATTTAAGTGAAAACATTTTTAGATGAGCATTCTTTTCCTAGAAAAAAGCAAATATGGTTGCTAGTGCAGTAACTGAATTTCATTTAATGGGATTTCTTTAAGGGACAGTTCACCCCAAAATCAAAAATTCATATTTTTCTCTTACCTGTAGTAGTGTTTATCAGTCTAGATTGTTGTGGTGTGAGTTGCTGAATGTTGGGGACATCGGCCATAGAGGTATCTGCTTTCTCTCCAATATAATGACATAACAAAGAGAAAGCAGACATCTCTACGGCTGATATCTCCAACACTCGACAATTCACACCAAAACAATCTAGAGTTATAAATAGCACTACAGGTAATAGGAAAATATGTGTTTTTGATTCATGGGTGACCTGTCTATTTTAAATATTTTAAGATGCCAGCTACCAGATATCTTAAAATAAAATTACAACTGAATTAATAAATACCAGAAGATTAAATGACTATACTGTAAAGAAGACAGAAAAAGAGGTGGATATACCCCATATATCTGCATACACCTTCCACAACACTATTGAATATTGGAAAGATGCCTGCAAAACATCAGCATGTTAGCATTTAGCACAAGCATCAGTGTGTCCAAGTACAGCCTCAGGATTATGCTTCTAGAAAATCCAATAAAAAGTTCTATAAAGATGTTTTTTCTAAAAATGAACTGAAGCACAGCCTTACTTTCCACGGCCATGCTATGGTTTCCTTAGTATGCCAGTTAGTCTGCTGACCCTCCATACTAAATGCTCATGATAAAATGGAAAAAGAAGTTCTTGTAGACAACATTTAAACTTAAATATCCAGACCTTTGATCCTTCCTTAGACTTCAGGTTTCCCAGTTTACTCACTTGTTCTCTGATAAACAGATTCTTTGGCTCCAGCCACTCCATTCACACCAACCAGCGACAGTATTTCTGCCTGTAAACAGTATTTGTGTATAACACTCATCTACCTTTTTGCACACAAGAAAAGAATCCAAAATCCAGAGCATGTGTTCCACTGCAGGTCAGTGGCTGAGACTGAGTGAGAGTGAGTGAGTGAATGTTTTTGTAAACCTTTTACCGCTGATGTATTATTGTGTTGTTTCAATAACAATAAAACCGTTGTGCATTGTCAGCTGTTTCACTGTTCATTGTTGAATTGCTACCATACCGCAGAGCTGATTGTGTGCATCTGTTTTGTTTGGTATCATTGAACAGAATACTATGTATCCATACCAATGCTTTAGCAATATTGTTGTTATTGCTAAGTGAATGACATCATTTATGACAGGAGTACGTGGGAATAGCTGTCAAACTATAACAAACTATAACTTTGACAGCTATTCCCACGTACTCTGGGGAGCTGCCTCTCTGTAAGCAGTTAAAATCCTGTTCAACAAGCAGATGAGCTCATTGAGCAAAACACTGAAATACATGCGTGATTAAATTAAGCTGATTGGCGCCAAGGGACTCTCTGCTCCTATATCACTAACTGGGTGGATGTGGATGAAGAAAAGGCTACACCTAAGGGGTGTGTGTGTGTATACATAGTTGTGTGTGTCTGTAAGGTCTGAGTAATTCGGAGATCACGAGTGTGTCAGGGTGGGTTCTGTGATGAGTTTCTGTATTCAGAGAAGCTTAACAGGAAACCACCTATCAGTATCTTATAGGTTTACAGTGGCATGCAAAAGTTTGGGTACCCATGGTCAAAATTTAATTTACTGTGAATAGCTAAGCAAGTAAAAGATGACCTGGTTTCCAAAAGGAATGAAATTATTGTTGACTCATTTCTTCAATATTTTAAGTAGGATTACTTTTTAATTTCAATCTTTTCCAGTTTCAAAATAACAAAAAAAAGAAAGGGCAGTTTGGGAACCCTGCATGTTCAGCACTTAGTAGTGCCCTCTTTGGCAAGTACCACAGCTACTAAACACATTTTGTATCCAGCTAAGAGTCTTTCACCTTTAAGAGTCTTTAAGAGGATTTTCACCCATTCTCCCTGAAAAAAGCTTCCATGTCTGTGAGATTCTTGGGCCGTCTTGTATGCACTGCTTTTTTGAGGTCTGTCCACAGATTTTCAGTGATGTTTAGGTCAGGGGACTGTGAGGGCCATGGCAAAACCTTCAGCTTGTGCCTCATGAGGTAGTCCATTGTGGATTTCGAGGTGTGTTTAGGATCATTGTACTGTAGAATTCATCCTCTTTTCATCTTTAGTGTTTTTACAAATGGTGTGAAGTTTGCTTCATTTTAACAGAATCCATTTCCTCTCTTTACCTGTGAAATGTTCCCTGTGCCTCTGGCTGCCACACAATCCCAAAGCATGATCAACCCACCCCCATCTTTAACAGGTGGACAGGTGTTCTTTGCATGAAATTCTGCATCCTTTATTCTCCCAACATATATTTGTTCATTGCGTCCAAAAAGTTATATTTTAACTTCATCAGTCAAGCATCAACAAGCATCAGGCTTGTTTTAATGTTCCTTTGCAAACCTCTGATGCTGAATTTTGTGGTGAGGACACAGGAAAATTTTAGTGATATTTGTTCAGGTGTCGCTGCACACTAGAACAGTGCACCACCACTACAGAGTCTGATAAATCCTTCTGCAGGTCTTTCGCAGTCAAACAGTGGTTTTGATTTGCCCCTCTAACAATCCTATGAGCGACTCTCAGAAATTTTTTCTTGGTCTTCCAGACCTCAACTTGACCTTCACTGTTCCTGTTAACTGCTGTTTCTCAATGACATTATGAACTGAGGAAACAGCTCCCTGAGAACACTTTGCTGTCTTCTTATAGTCTTCTTCTGCTTTGTGGGCATCAGTTATTTTAGTTTGCTAGGCAGCTTTTTAGAGGAGCCCATGGCTGCTGATTGATGGGACAAGGTTTCAGGAGTCAGAGTATAACACTTTGAAATTTGCATCACCTGGCCTTTACTAACAATGATTGTGAACAAGCCATAGTCCTATCAAGCTAATTAAGGTCTGAGATGCTGGTAAAAGTTGTAGCTCAAATGTCGTGGGGTGCCCGAACACAGTGCTCCTTTCCTTTGTTCACTCTAAAATTTTACAAAACAAAAGTATGGATCTAATCTTGCTTAAAATATTGAAAAGCATGTTTCATCTTTAACTTCATGCCTTTTGGAGATCAGTTCATCTTCTGCTCACTTAACTATTCACAGTAAATGAAATATAGACCTGGGGTGACAAACTTTTGCTGGCCACTGTACACATTCAACCAGATTATATACATGACAAGACATCAGGGTTCTAAAATTTCTGTTACATAGCATAGGCCTACAAAGACTACTTTACTTCTTTACCTAACATTTAGAATTGATTTCCAATAGAATGAGTAGACGAAGGAGATTGTCTGAGACGCCATCAAAAGTCCACATTGGTGTGGTGGCAGTTCAGCAGAGTGTGAATGAGACAGTGAGGACAGTCTCCATGTCAAAACAATGACAAGCTCCACCTAACATTAAGAACATATACACTAAAGAATTACCCAAATGATCAGAAAGTACATTAGAGCAAGGTAGGTTTAACACTAGAAATGATCTCTCTGGCTAAGGTAATATACATGGGCTGTGCATCTGTCTGCTGTTGTTGATGTTTTAATGCCCCCTAGTGGTAATAATTTATCATAATAGAGACATCTGCTGTTGTATTGACTGTATATAACTGCACTATAATAAGATGAAGCTCATAGTCTTTTATTATGATTCACTTTTTATTGTATTTATACATGAAAAAATACTGTGCAAATCCCCAAATGCAGTCAATAAGGGATGGTCAGATGTTGAGTCACAAGACACAAACAGAAGGAAAAAAATATTCCTCTTCACAACAGTTTGGACAAATATTTAATCATTCACACATATAGAGCACAGAAAGCTGAGCAGGAAAGATTGTACCAGTTTTTCTTCAACAAGAAGATACTTTATCATTACATGTCAAACTTGGTTCCCTTAAAATCTGATATTAATTCCATGATTATGAGGATTAAAAAGATGTTACTATTTGTAATGTTGGCTTAAATTGTCAAAACATTTTTGTGATTGATAAAAAAACACTACACAGGACAGTTGAAGAAGAAAATGAGAAATCATTGTTTGACCCCTCTGGCTTTCTGTACTCATCACTATTATATGGACCACCATGGCACAAACATTGTACAGAAAGAAAACAAAGACACACACAGGCCATGGCAAAAGAAAACACAGCATCAATTTTTAGCTGGACCGACGAGTAATGTGCTACAATTCTCACATTTCTAGTGATATCAAAATCTTACAAAAAGTTCAAACACTGTTAATTAAAAGAAACAGTTTCCCACTAACATCTTCATCTATTGTTCCTAATACTGGCTGACTGGAACACAGTACAGTGGCTGGACCGCTCTAAGAAACAAATAAGGACACAATAGAT
>JAPZEB010000001.1:32075936-32086818 GCA_029783705.1 Chaetodon striatus
TTTCACTGTGTGTGTAGTGTCTGTGTTGTTATATGTGTACTTATTGGATAGCAGAGGATAACATGGTTTCATCAGTGTTGTCGAGGCTTTGTGATACACAGCGACTACCGTTGTTGCAATACGTGTTTGAAAAAGTGAGGTGCTAGAGTGCACGTTAGGTGGGAGTAATTCTTACACAATGCCCCTTTAAAAAGTTTCAAATACAAGTAAATACATATGGGGACAGATAAAAAGCACATTAAAACACAACAACAGACAAAACATACAGGCATCATGAGCTGAGAAAAATCCTGAAGAATAATGCCATATATTAGAAGAAATAACTCTGTTCTTTGAAAACTTATTGTATAATACCTTTAAACATGTCAAGAGAGGGCAGCGTTTCAAGGTTTAGTATTCCTTGCAGCCCATTCCAAGCTTGCAGGGCGTGAAAGAAAAAGGCAGATTTATCCAGCTGTGTTCGGATGGTTGGGACCATAAGGTGAATTTTTTCTGCTGACCTAGTGTGAAAGCTATTGGAGTAATATGTCAGTAAACTGGACATGCACTGTGGTAATTTACCCAGTAAAGCTTTTGCAATAAAAATGACCATATATGGGTTTTCCCTCTTGAACACAGTTAAGTCCATCGAACCATTTCATATAATTTACAATGTGTACGGAAGCTTGCACTAGTTACTAAGCACAAGGCAGCACTATGGGCTACATCCAGTGGGAGAAATATATGCATGCATTTAAATGACATCACCAGAGGCTAATACTGACACAAACTTTGAACTTGTCTTTTTTTTAGCAGTGAAAGGACATTTTTAAAGGAAAAAAAAACAAAAAAAAAACTTTTGTCTAAGTTGGTTAAGGTCAACTTGACAATTAATTAATCAGTTAAGTTCATTGAAGGGATACTTTGCCGATGTTCAACCAGCTTCGTATTTTAAAATGTGTGTAGTATGAGTAACTCAAGTGTAGTAAACTTCCTTCCATCTAACCAGCTCCCAGATTTTCCTGCCTATCTTCAAGCTCCAATCTGCCAGATGACACACTCCACATCATCCAGCTCAAACTACAGACTGTACCTCTGCATTTTCATATACCTGCCAACACAGACACGAAGAGTATAGGAGTGAATCGAGAAAGAGCTGTCCCTCTCCCTCCCCCTCTGTCTTGAACGCAGACCAAACTCCAATCAAACAGAAAAATTAAGCAGTGCTGATCAAATATGAAACAAGATCCTGTTCCTGCGTTGCCTATGTCTCACTTAAAAATGATTTCAGAGTGCCATATTGTTTCCTGTGTCAAAAACAGACAAGATTGCATTACAACAACAAGAGCATGTATTGGTCTGGTGAGGTGCAGTGCATTCTGGTAGTTGTAGGTTTTCCACTGCTTGAGCAAAACCAAATGCCACAGTCCTTTTCTGTTTTCTCTGGTCATGTAGCACCAGTTTCAAAAGCATTTGCATTTTTCTTTTGACAGTCTAGTTTTATAAAAAGACCATCTTTCCAACATTGAAATAGTTCTTTAAGACCATACAACTGATGGCTGATGAATGAGAGTCCATGAAATTCATAAATCTGGTCTTTTTAGAGTTTAAAACCAAGTTTAGTTTAATAATGACATCTGCAACAAACAAATCTGAAGTGTGTCTTAAATTTCATACAACTGAATTCTACATTATTGATTTAAGTAAAGTTTAAGTATCCAATTCTAAGGTAGATGTCACAATGTCAGATGCTTCTGTGATGGGTCCTTTATTTTTATAGACAAAATATCAGTCAAGAAAATAATGGGCAGATAATGTGACAACAATAATGCAGCCCCCTATGCTTACAGACTGTGTTAGACTACAGATACTTAGATTACGTCTGGTTTGAGATGAAAGCCAGGGAAGATGTATAACCCCCATTAGTTCTTCTGTCCTATCAGTGAGCAGCAAAAAGATCCCATGCATGTAGTTACATGGCATGCATTATAAAAAGAATTTACACATATGAATGTTTGATGTTTGGCAGCTTTGATAATGTTATTCAGGGAGATGTTGTGCGCTCCCAGCTCCAGTGCTGTACTTTACAGTAAGTTATGTGCACAGGAAGCATACAGGAGCAGATCCTTTAAATAAGACAGACGTATTGCTGTGCTCCACTTCATTCACCATCCATATTGAATAAATCAGATTACCCTGACTGAAATGATTGAAATAAAATATATTCTTCAGTCAGTAAGTTTTGGCTGTCAGCCAGTCAGTGGTCTGCCTCAGCTCTCACACTTCAGCCAATCAGACACACTTCACAAATAGGGCAATCTGTTTAAACGGGAAAGGAGACGTTGCAGGTCTGTGATGCTGCAGTGCTCCTGCCACGAGTGCACTTACAGATGTATGCTGAGGGTGTCTGGGCACTTGTGCACACCTACCACCACCCTCTGGTGTCATGTCAACTGTTTGTATCTGCTTTTATGTCATGCCGAGCAGTTGTTCTCTCACAGAGAGGATTTACGGTACATTGAGTTATGGGCACAGACTGTACATACAAAACAGAGCTGTTCTTTGTCAAACGTAAACCAGTGTTTTTCAGTAACAGTGTCAGCCAATTGTGAGATGTCCCTCTTGACATAGAGCTTTGACAGCTACTGTGAAATGACAAAGAATGAACAGGAATTTAGAAAGACAACAGTATACAGACAACCTATAAATACATAATCATATTATAGTTCTGACAGTTTCTCATATACCTGACGAAATTGCTTCGTGACCAAACCGAATGTTGCCCGTCTCGGCTCGATTGTGCCTCTATTTTTTTTTTTTTCCTCACAGATTCTTTTTCTTTTTAATCATCTTCATGTTTCCAATACCAGATGCACTCACACACCGTCATATATACTGTAGGCTATTTTAACTTGGATAATGAGAAACCCTTAAAGGCTGTAATGCCATACTTTTAGAGTCTTTAGATGCAGAACTGGATGGTACGGTTCAGCTTTAACTTATTGACCCTGTCTGAAAGTCCAAGAGCAAAGTATCTGTTTTTGAAAAACTAATCGGCATCAAACAAAAATGCTAGTTAATTGGACATGAACAAAGTGCATGAAGGCTTTTAGTTGAGGGGATAAAAGTGGGGAGGTATGGCGAAGAAAGGGAAAGAAAAATAAGGATGTATAGATTTTGGATTATTTGGCTGCTTTCTTAATTTAATGGAGAATTCAGGGTGTTTTTCTTTAGGTTCAAAGACAGGTGCTGTGGTGAAGAGATCAAAGTGTGTCGTCAATTTATTTAAAAACCCATCCACATTAAGCTGCACTAATACGTGTTTTGGTTATTAATAACAGATAAAATGACTGTGTAATGTGAAAAGTGTTGCTTATACAAATGGACCTTTGTCAACTGACTCTGCATTTCCGCTCAGCTTCACGTTTTAGCAACTTCCAGCTCATTGTTTTGGTTTCACAGCAAGCAACTTCACAGCTTTCATCAGGGTTGTTTCCATCCAAGGCAGTTGGCTGTCTCCAGCTTTGATAAACTCACTGTACACTGAGCAGCACCAGAAGACGGACAGACAAAGTCAGCTGCTAGCTAAAGAATATAAAAGAGCATTTAGCAACTAAAGAGAAAGATATTTCCCCTCATATGGACGAGGACTAGGGTCATGTCATCAATTTATTTAAGTTGTGAGTCAGATCCTGAGAAAAATAGTAAAAACAGTGAGAATAATTCAGTACTTTGGACCAAAAATCGCAATTCACATTCCTATAGGTCTGAGTTTACAGTCAGAATTCAGAGTTTAAGTCAGAATTCACATGTAAAATGTTTTGAGTTTTGAGTTTAAAATCAGGAGCCAGCCATAAAGCAATTTAAGTTAAGATTTTCCTCAAAATCCAAGTTAAGGTTTCCTTTAAAAAAATCTGTTCCACAAATCATCCTAAAGTCTTCTCCTTAAGGTTCCCTTCAGTTTTTCTCCTTATCTTGATCTTGTGGTTAAGGAATTGCCTAAAGTTTGTTATACTGTTGCACAGAGACCCTTAGCAAACCAAAGTAAGTGGTAAAACATAAGGCTGGGTTCATGGTGATAAATTACGTAAATGAAGGCATCCCAAGAAGAGTGTTCGGTAATTGGGAGAACCTGATGGACACCCTTCATGATGAGCAGTTGCCTCTGCACTATAAATTTGACAGGAGGTCAACTTATGAGTTGTCTCAATGTCACAAGTTGGATCACTCATTAATTATTGCTTTGCAGTTTTATGCAACGGGATCTGATCAATCGGTTATTGACAAGGCCTTTCATGTACGAAAAATATCTGTGTGCCGTTCACTTAGCTTGAAATTGTTTGCTGAACACTGTGGTGAAGCTCCTGTCCCAGCAAGAGAAGGATGAGATAGTAATAACAGGCACAAGTGCAGGCAAACAAATGGTCACCATGGATACAGTAGAATTTTACTGCTGTAAAATCTCTTTCAGTGCAGTAAATGCCTTAACGTCTTTCCTCGACTAAGGAAACCTTTTAAGAGATTTTGTGCAACACCCTTAAGTAATTTCCTCAGTAAAGGAAAAACTTAACCTTAAGTGTCATACTTTAGGAGCAAACTTGAGGTGCTCTGTGCAGCTGGCCCTAGGGCTTGAAAAATAAAGTCAGAATTCAGAGAATATGATCAGAGTAGTCTTATGTAGAATATAGAACATAGACTTTATTTTCAAAATTCTGACTTTAAACTCCAAACTCTAATTTTATACGTGGCCCTAATCCTCTTCCATACCCTTGGGATCTAAAAAAAAGCATACATATTGGACTTAGTACATCTGTGGGGTGGATACAAACATGACTACTAAATTTTGAGACTAAAGTGAGAATGTTGAGTTTGAAGTTAACATTAACAAGTGTTTTGTTTTGTTTTGTTTTGTTTTGTTTTGTTCTTAGTTTAAAGTCAGAATTCTGTGTTCATAGTGAGAGATTTTTGTTTTTGGAGATCTAAGTTTAGAATCAGGATTTGAAAAATAAAGTCGCAATTCAAATTTGGAGTTCAGAAGTCAGAGAATAAATTCAGAATTTGAATATGGAATATAAAGTTCTTATTTTATTCTCAGTGTTCTGACTTTAAACTCAGAACTCAAATCAATTCTCCACGTGTGGCCCTAATCCCCTTCCACACCTCCAGGAGCTGAAAGAAGAATGAATATTGGACTTGGTGCATTTTTGTGGTGTCGAAACAAACATGACTGCGAATGAATGCTAATGTTGCTGTGTGTCTGCTGGATGTGTAAATAAGAAGCTGTTTGACTGTTTGCCATATAAACTTGTCTGTTTGTATTTACAGTTTGTTGCTCCGTCCTCAAATGGACAAAAGGTTTAAAATAGGTTTTTACAAACCTAAAATAATTAATAGCTGTACAACACTTTGACTTATAGAAAGTTAGTTAAGTTAGCAGAGTTAGTTTGACTGGCACCAAACAAGAGTGGATGAATCATAAAAACATCACAAACACATTATGATCTCAGAAGACTGAATCCCTCCAGAATCTGGCATCCTCCATTTGTCTGATCTTGTTACGAATAATAAATAAATGATAAACCCAGCAGAACATAAGTGTCAAAGACATACTGTGCCTGCGCACATATCAACATGTCTGTCCTTGGGACAGGCTTCTGAAATTTGACAGTTCTCCCGCCATTTTCACAAGATCGATGACTCATAGTGATACATTACTTGAATATTTTGAAAAGTTAGCAAAACTGCGCCGAGCTTATACAATACTGTGTTGCTGTGTTTTGTTCAGTATGTAACTATTTGAAATGCAGGTCCCACCCTTGCAGGATTTGAACCATCAGGAACAACGAGGCAGAGATGCCGCTGTGATTCTCTCGGGCCGTGGAGGCAGCTCACATGATTTATTCTGAGTAAATAATAGACCAATGCTTTGGCAAGTCTGAGAGCTCAGCACATTTAGAGACTCAGATATTTGCATTTATAAGTTAACACTCCACGGCATGCGACTCTGTAGCCTCTTAATATGATTCATGCCATTACCAGAGAGTATCTCAAAAGCTCCACTTAACTGATACAAATAAAATTAATTTGTTAACATTTTATATCATGACCTGGGCCACAGGAAAACACGCTCAACGATACCAAATCAAATATATGGCTCATCCTCTGTGAGCTGGAGTCCTTAAGTTAGCTCTGTGTTTATTTAACCTTACAATTCTTTTATGAGGCGAGCCCCGGGATGCAATTCTTGAATCCAGTTACACATGACAGAGATGGGTGTCTTGGGACATGGAAGCACCCTGAGAAGAGGATTAACAAGATAAAGAATCTCATAAAAAGAAAAAGGCACAGGTGCTTGTCAAGTACACAAAACCCTTTGAAGTGAATTTGACCTTCAGCGTCGTGTTCACTGTGCTTTGGTGAAAGATTAGACCTCATGTCACATTTTTACTGCCTGTGTCGAGGAAGTATAGAGATAGACAGATAGAAAGAGTGGGAGAGGTTTATAGAGATAGATAGACACTCGGATGGAAAGAAAGATATATACAGTGCAGCAGATGGATATAAGAAAGAGGCACAGAGAGGTAGAAAGAAAGATATAAGTCATGGTTCCATCCAAACGTAATGCAGATTTTAACTGAATTCCGGGAAATGCAGTTTCTTCTCCAGTCGTCTGCTATTAAATCTTTGTAGAGGAAGAGTGCACAAGGAAATGACATAATGAAAAGAGCGCCAGACATTTCTCTTTGTTTTATGACTTAAGTTAAGGTCCAGTGTGTCGGATTTAAGGAGATATAGTGACAGAAAAGGATTATAATATGTGTTTTCTTTAGTATAATCATCTAAAAATAAGAATTGTTGTTTTTGTTAGCTAAGACTGAGCCATTTATATCTCCATAGGGAGCAGGTCCTTGTCTACATAGATCACCACGTTGCACGACCATGTTTCCAGCACCAGTAGCCCTGAATGAACAACCATGTTACGGCCACTGTAGTTAGCAGCCCCTCTATGACGAGCAGCATCAGAAAAACACTGAGTTAAGGCGAAACTGCTTTAGGCGCCATATGCATGCCGCATTTTTGCACCCTCAAATCTGTTTTCAATGTAGATGCATGGCAGGCGCTCAAACACCAGAGCGATGCTGTTGAGGTGCACACACGTTCCCATGCGCCTATTTTTCAGGTCACGACGGCTGCGTCTTGAGAAACAGAGGTTAACTTTTGGAACGCGCACTGCACACTACATGTCAAGTCACAAGGACAAACCAATCACAGCCAACTGATTTCTTTGCCTCTGTAAATATCAGTCTGTGGTAAATATGGAGCAGCAGCCTGTTCTTATTAACAACGCCTGGAAGAAGATTAGCTCTGTACTCAGGATTTCCACTAAATAGGCTATTATATGTTGTTTTTAGGTCACTTAGTAACCTCAACAAGCAACCTGCCACCATGATCTTAAAAGCTGAAACAAAAAAGGCAGCACCCAGTAGCGCCCAGTGCCTGACCTCACATTGTCCAGGCGACTCAAGACGCGGCATGTGTACAGCCCCTTAATCTGTGTTTTTACCTGGTGTAAATCACTGGGTCCATTTGTTTTAGAGCGGAGGGGACCTGTGGAATATTCGGATGCAGATTATGTGGCGAATTAAAAACCTCTTTAACGTCTGGATCAGACATTAGGTGAGGACACAACAGCGTAGGAGAAACACTGATTTGTGACATGCAGCTGTTTTATTCAGTGTTTTTACCAGTTTCAATCACCAGGTCTGTTTGTTTCTGAGAGAAAGAGGCCGCTGCAGATAATTCAGCTCTTGGTAAAAATCTCCTGAATAATGAACACTGAAGGAATTCTAACCAGGACAAATTTATGATGGTTGCAATGTGCAATCGTCACTGCTAGATGCCGCTAAATCCCCCTTATTTTAACCCACTGGACCTTTAAGGAACATTACAATCTCAACCATTTACATATATGGGATTCCTTTATCTTATTTATTTGTGTTATGGGTGCAGCTGAAGTTTGTGTGATGTTTAAGTGACATGTACATGTCTGTTTCTGATGCATTTTGTTGTTACTCCACCTGGACTTTCTTTATTTACCACTTTTTTAATGCACAAAATGAACATTAAAGCAGTTTGATGGGACACAGATGCACAGATGCAGATAAGAACACGTGGATAAAACAGACTGACAGAAAGAGATAAAGATAGGTGTGAAAGATGATATACAGTAAACAGGCTAGAGATGTATTGATTTTGAAAATTAAAATTTTATTATGATTCTATAATGTTCTTTCATATGAGCTCCAATAAACTCACATGATGACTGAACTGTCATGCACAGAATCAATCTTTTCCATTAAAACTTTGCTGCGGTTCAAGTCTAATAAGACCATTTTAATTGCATGCCAGTTAATCACAGTTACAGTCCTGCAAGACTTTACAATAAAACACTATAAAAATGGCTCCTGGCCTCGCTGAAGACAAAGAGAGAAAGAGCCTGTGAACTGCTGCAGAGTCCCGTGTGGAGGCTTTCAGTGTTCATGCTCACATCATGAGCAGCTTTGAGGATGGCTGTGCATCAAGCCATCTAGGAGAGCGCCTCTGTGTTCCATGTGCCCACTGATGTGGAGCAGCAGAGTGAATGTCAGGCAGAGCTGGTCACCGTGTCTGTTCGGGGGCGGCAGTAAAGATCTGCTCTGTTTGTGTGTGCGCTGCTTACCGACAGGCGAGAGCCCGCCGTAACCTAGGAACCTGCATGTGTGTGGTGATGGCGGCAGTAATGTGTGTAGTGGGAGTGAGAATACAGGTTTAGACAGTGGGCAAGAAGCCAGTGCATGACTGCATCATTGTGTGGACTATGCAGTTCAGTGAAGGGGAGATTTGATATTTTCTTCCTCTCAGTAGAGCCTTGCTTTAAGCCAGAGCTTTGCCCAGGGAACACTCACAAAGGAGTCTTCTGCTGCAGCTGGCAGAATCCTGCTACGTGATCTAAAACCAATTTCGCTATTTGAATAAGCTAACACTTATTTCCTTATCTTTCCCTTGCAGTCCAAAAAAATCCAGGCTCAACTGAAAGAACTGCGGTACGGGAAAAAGGATTTAATTTTTAAGGTAAGTTCAAACTGACGGGGGGTGGCTTTGTAGTAGCTCCAGACCAGGGGTAAACAGGTACTTCAGACCACCTTGAAAAGGATGATCCCATCACAGGAGGTACTCCAATTAATTCAGCACGCAATTACAAAGTCCCTCCCAGTCAGCAGCATGCAAAGCCAATTGGCCAGCGCTTAGTCCACGTACTCCGAGTCATGCTCTTTGATTTCCTCCCTGCAAAATCCATCCCGTCCTTTTCAATCATGGGACGTATGTGGATAAATGATGTGGACAGTGGCGGATGACGCTGATACAGAATTATGCATTAGACCATATAAGGGAATCTTCAAGACGCAAACTACACATGACACCATGTGTCACCATAATTCAGAGGTACCGTATATAATGGGCTAAAGAAATTTGTCTCGCCCCTCGCATACTTCCCTTGCAAGCACAATATAAACAGCAGCAAACAAGAAACCCATCAGTATTGTTGCCCACCCATACACCCTCCACCGCCCCTTGTGTCTTAGATCGGAGGGCTTACGTAATATTTATTGGCATTTTCTCGTACATGGACTGACCTTTCAGGCCTTGTTTGCAGTGTTAAAATGTCAGTCGACATTTCTGCCACAATGCCCTGTAATGTCATTTCTTAAATGCATGTTGTGATCCTTCAGAGCCATCATTCCTGAAGCTGTGTCAGACGTAAATGAATAAAAAGGACTCAATCCTCACGGACTGAATTTTATGCTTCTCGCCCAACGCCTGAATATATTGTCCCTGGATGTCCTGTTCCTTGTTCTATTTCTAGCCTCTGAATGATGGATGCATTGACTTGTTTGCTTGGTGTCACTGCTCGTAAATCGGCGTCTCTAAATTGCATCAGTCACTCACAAAACACAGCCTTATTGCTCAATGTCACCAAACATTTCACGTGGATCTTTAGAACATGATGGTCTCTAATTATTTGCAGTTGCAGATTGATAAGGCTAATTTCATCGTACTCTTTGTCTTTTAAAAAAACAGTCATCTTTGGGAGATGTCAGTCAGGTCTTTCCTTTTTCTCTCAAAGAAAGGTCAGGGGGAAATGCATCATATCCCTCTGACCCTGCCTGATCCCTCTTGCTATTCCTGAACTCATATGTATTCCACATATGCTGTGATCAAAAGCCCAGAGGGGGGCGAGGGAGCAGGAAGTAGAGAAGAGTCACTCAAGATTCGGAAATGTCATCAGCCTCACAGGGGGATGTCAGTCAAGGCACCTTGACCGGGAGGCAATTGAATTGGTTATGACGGCTGTTGTACCATATCAAACTGCATTTTGCAGCACAGTGTCACAGTACACAAAGACACAACAACCTTACAACACTGGACACAGAGCAAAATGAAGAAACCTCAAAACCTAATTATTTTTATCTTGGGAACCATTCAGTCTTTCTTAGAGCTGACAGGTACAGCCATGAAATAAAAAAGACTTGTGAAACCATAAAAAACAGAAAAGAGTACAGTTTTGAAAAACTGCAGTGGATCGAATCACTGTTGTCACACTAACAACAATCACTTCCATCCAAGTAGACAACTAGCAATTAATTTGAATTGCAGGGATGTGAAATTGGCAAACTTGTTTATTTCTGTTGTCATTTATTCAGCTATAACTGTAATGTTTATAGATATAGAGTTAAAAAAAAGTGGTCCGATCTATCTGATGTTTCTGTTAGGTTTATTTTACTGACTCTGTTGCTTTGCTCTCGTCTTTGACAAACCAAATTTTCAGCACATAAGCTGAGCAATGCCCAGCAAAATGTATTTT
>JAPZEB010000001.1:32230384-32241557 GCA_029783705.1 Chaetodon striatus
TGTAATGTAGCACAGTGTTAACAATGTTACTGAGACTATTCTTTCTCACACCTTCAACTCAAACCATTGCGTTGCCCGGCCCAACATATGTATTTTCATAAATAAATAAATATCATTAACATGCGGGCGACTAGTCGACTAATGGCCTTAAATGACGACTATTGGTGGACTAGGAAAATTCTTAGTCGGGGGCAGCCCTAGAAAAACACATCCTTGTGGGCAGCCTGTGCTCACAGTGAGCACGTCTGACATGCTTCTCCTGACACCAACTCTCTGTGGACTGCAGGTAAGAAAGTCTCAGACCCAGAGAACTAACAAGATTGGTGAATGAATAAAGTCTTTCTGATTGAACTTACGCTGAGCTTCATTTAGGTCTTTTTAGAACAACCACGTTTTGGACTGGGTCTGATTATCTTTGGGTACTCACCGTCCTCTTGTCCCTTTCAGATAAAGCCCCTTAAATAAATAAAAAGCTCAGTGCATGTCAGGTTTCTGTAGGTTTTCCACTGATCCAACAGGTCCAGAATCACACACATAAGTAGAAAGTCCAAAATTTCAATTTGATTAAATGCTTCCATTTTATTATTGGCATCTCTAGACTTCCATACACCATTAATAATAATAATAGCAGACATATCTTAAAACATTTAGATTTCTGCTGCAAAGGACAAGAAGCAGTAAACTGCTTTGAAATAAAACTGTTTTCATGATAGTTTTTATTGCAACCTTAAATGGCAACATTTGAATAACTGCTGTTTCTCAAATGGCAGACTACTCCCCTTTACTTGGATGCAGCCTGGAAATGTAAATTCATATGCTGATGGCTTGTCAGCTACAGGGCTTGAAGACGGGACTATTTTATTTATGTAAAAGAGTGTGGGCGTACAGTCCACTCTTCTGCAGTAATACTGAGGATTTGAAGGCCGAGGAAGAATAGGCAAGAAGAAGATGTGACAGCACACCAGCCAGCAAGGAAGTGCTTGTTTGACTGGTGTATGATTTAAATGTTTCACAGTTGACAAGACGCACGATTTGTCAATGATGCAGAAAAAAATTAAAGTTTCATCACAGACAACCCTAAAAGATTGGAGCAATTATTTTATGGATGCCACCTTTGCTGACACAGGCACATGGAAAAATACATCCTTATAAAATCATCTCTGCGTCAACTCGGCTGAATCAGCAAAGAAAATCAGTCATTTTTCTCAGATGTGGAAATGTCTCATATCTATGTGTCTCCTATAGACTGATTTACTTCAAATTATTCAGGCTGTATCCTGTGGAAATGGAGGAGGACTTTCAGCTGAAAACGACATAATTTAGGTGAATTTTTTTTGTTAAAGCACAGATAGATTTAATACTCCAGTGTCCCCTGGTGCTTATTAAATCAGGTCAGTTTGAGATAATGGATCTTTAAAATTCTACAAGCAGCTCTAGTAATCTCTTCCCGCTCTCCTCCTTCTCCTCCCGCTGGACTCCGTTCCCTCACACCATATTTATTACAGGATGATTCAAGTTTGGGGAGGGGGGGAGTGAGAGAAAGAGCGTGTGAAAGAGATTTCCAATAGATAACGTGTTTATAATATTAACTAAGAGCCCTAAGAAAAGCAGCTGCAGGTGCCAGAAGTGCTGATGATTTCAAAAAAAAGCAGCAGAGAGCGAAGATTAGGGAAAGAATAGCGATTCCAGTTCACACTTAGTCGACGCAGTCAATAGCTCCTTACCGGGGTGAGGCACTAAAGAGGAAAGTAAGGTAACAACATTGCAGTCAACTTTCTTCTTTGAGATCTGTGTGCAGTTGTTAAATCTATAGCTGTCACATTTGATGTCAGCATTGATTTATGAGGATGGCACAAAACGACTGGCAGCTTCAAGGGATCTCACTGTTTAGCTATGCAAAGCTTGCTTTTAATCCCACAGCAGGTTTAGGCGCTTCCTGCTTTGTGTGCAGTCCTGGCTCTGCACAGCAGAGTAGCATAATGTGTAATGATTGGAGTATTGAACTACACATGACTAGAAATAACAAGAAAGAAAGTTTCTCTCTCTAAAAGGAGCCTCTCTAGGGCTGCATTTTTCCACTCTGAGGGGGGAATGAAATATGTTTTAGCAAGTAGCAAATCAGCACCGTATTTGTTGTTCAAATTAGTTGCTTTTGAGGGAGCATATTTGTGCTGCAGCTAAATGGAAAATAAATAAAGGTGGTAGCTGCGAGCCACAATTGGACAGGCCAAAGATAATATGTACTTCAGAGGAAAATGTTTCTGCAGTGTGGCATAATGAGACCCATGGATGGATTACTAAACGGGCATACCAGGGAAAGACCCAGGGGCCCACAGTGTCAGGGCCCCCCCTGGCCTTTTCCTGCAAAATGTCACTCAAATTAACACATACAGACTGGCAAGAGACTCAAAATGACCACGAAAGGATACCAAAATGACTACAAAGAGACTCAATGCTATGACAAAGAGACACAAAAAGATATACATAAAACATAAAACGACTACAAAGAGACAAAAAACGACCAAAAATACACAAATTGACATAGAATTACAAAACAGCTGTACAATGTGACACAGAATTACCTCAGAAAGTAAAAAAAATGACCAAAAGGAGACATAAAAAGACAAAGAAAACCCACAAAATGACCACAAAGACACATGGATAGACTAAAACTAAGCACAATTATACAGACGATACACAAAACAACTACAAAGAAACACAAAATGACCAAAAAAATACATAAAATTACCACAAAGAGACGACAAGAAGACCCAAAAATACACAAATTACCTCAGAGTGACATGAAACAACTACACAGTCACAAAAGGATCACAAACACACACAAATGACCCAAAATACCAAAATGACCTCAAAGAGATACAAAACAACTACAAACCGGCTACAAAGAGACACAAAAAGACCAAAAAAAAAGAAAAACCAAACCAAAAAAATGGAAGGACACAAGAAGGCACAACATGGCAAAAAAGAGACACAAAAAGATTTTTTTTTTTTTTTTTAATTACCTCAAAGAGACACAGAAAGAGGAGAGAGACACAAATTGACCAAAAATGTACACATTCATCTAAAGGTGAGACAAACAGTCAAAAAGAGACACAGAAAGACCACAAAGAGACACAAACAAACAAAAAGACACCCCAAAAGACCTAAAAATGTGCAAAATTATCTCAAAGAGACACAAAAAGACCAAAAATATCCAAAATTACATAAAAGAAACACAAAACAAATACAAAAAGGCAAAAAACATTTCCAAAAGACACACAAAGAGACACAAAAAGACCAAAAAAAAATACAGAAAAAGTCTAAGCGCCATATAGGGACCTTTTGTATTTCTGTATCCAGGGGCCCATTTTCTGGTAATCCGCCCATGACGACACCTCATGCAAACTAAGAATAAAAGTTAAGGTGCATATTTGACTGTCTGAAGGTCGTTTCTCCCCCATCCTGTCGCACATTGTCCTGAGCTACAAATCATTTCTTAAATAGCCACAAGCTATTTTTTTTTCCGATACGCTTCCTTTAATGCGTCTGCCCTGCCCATGATGGTCTTATCACAGCTTTAGCATCTGCCTTCAACGTCGGTTTTCCTCCGTCTGTCATTCCAAACTTCGGGCCTCGGAGTAAAAAAAGCTCAGTCATCGGAGAGATGGGCCCACAGGCCAACATTATGTGCAGCAGTGTGTGATGTAAACACCCACTTCTACCCGGCAGCATAATTCTACCTTCAAGAAAGAAAGCGCTCGGCTCTTGTTATGAATGTCAGCAGATGAGGCCTTCACATATTAACACTCGCCGCTATGAACAAAGTGTTTTTTTCTTTCCTCTTTTGTTCCATGACAGCCTTGTGTGCTCAGATGGACATGGTGATGGCTACCCTGCTGGGCTGATTATGACTCTCTGCACTTTCTGTATATTCTTCATATTTCAGAAACACTTTAATCTCTTTGAGCAACCACAAATCTTGTCACGTCTTCTCTTTTTTTTTTTCCTTGAATTCACTTCAACTCTGTGTGGGAGTCTGAAGTCAGTGAAAGTTTATAACTTGAGTTTCACGTTAATATTCATGAAACTTACTGCACCATTAGGCAGAGGTAATTTTCAGGATGTAGTTTATGATGCTGTTGAATTATACTGTCTTACACTACCAGGTGTTTCTATTATTTCGTCCATCCTTATTGGTATAAACATGGTGGACAAAATACTAGAGACAAAATGACCAGGACACTATATCTAACAGCTCTTTAGAACGATTCCAACAAAGGTGTACCCAATAAATTAGCAACTAAATACATATGTAAATATGAAAAGCTCCAGAACAAGTGAGTAAGAGGAGCCTGAGTTTAGATTGTTTATAGTTTATAACCCAACATGGACGAGAAGTCGTCCAGAAGCTCAGAATTATGAAGGGTTTGATAGTGTGCTACAGCTGATGAGATGATGAGCAGACCCCATGTGAATGATGAAGTCCACGATATGGTTGAAAGCTGCAGAGCAAACGAATAAAGATCGTGAGTTGAGATTGTTTTGTAGAAAGCTCTTTACAGTTTTAGAGCTACATAGAACAGGACACTACTCACTCAGAGCACGATGTGACATGTTACAGGTCGTCCTAGGAAACACACAGATGCGCTGATATGCTATTTTAATGTTCTGAATGTCATATGAAGGACCTTTAGCTTCTTGTTGTGTTCTTGTACAAATAGTCAGTATAGTAAGGGAAGGCTGACGCTTGGTTGCAACTTGCAGTGGATTATTTCCTTGTATTTTTACATTTACATCTCCTGAGAGTGTTAGCTGGTTTCCAGATAAACTAAGTTGTGTCCTTTTATAAATGTGACAGTGCCAGGAAGATGAGAACATACACAGTCTTACACTTGAGGATTAACCTTACACGTACATGGGCTTTAGTGTTTAATAATTGTTAAATTCTACAGTGTGAGTAGTGTTAAAGAGGAGATAAAGTTACACTTAATTACAAATCTCTAGAACTTAACTTAACTTAAAGGATGTTCCCAAAGTGATGGATGCAACCATTCTAGAAATATTAAACAGGCCAAAGTCTTCTGTTCACTGATGTCTTTACCAACAAGATAAATGTAATGAATAGATTCATGAACCACAGCACATCTTTTGTTGACACACTTGTCCCTGTGGATGTCTTTATGTTGGCAGGAATAAACAGAAACTAGAGGAGGGCATTGTTGAAAGTAAATATATTGGCAAGTGCTGGCAATGAGTAATATTCCACGGTGAGGTTTTACAAAACCACACATGGCAACAACCCTGAGTGTGTCAGAGCTGTTGCAGTGAGGTTAATCTTGTCACAACTTTGCAAGCAGGCAAACCCAAGTGCAGAACAACAAGGCGACAGGAACTAAAAAATTAAGTATTTAATTTGCCAAAACTCCAGAACCAGCTGTCTGAAAAACACCAGGACCAAAACAAAGACCATGAACAGGGTAACACGGGTATATATACACAGAACTTATTACAAGATAAAGACATGGCTGGAGTCGGCAGGCGGTGGAAACAGCAAGGGTGTGTTCGGGCAGAGCAAACGGGACTAATACAAGACAGGAGTGCAGGGAAAACTCTGGAACAGGAAGGACTAACGAGACTGATAGAAAGCAGGAGTGTAAGAGAAAAGGTGGGAAACACACAAAGGTAGGAAGTCATACAAGACGTGACACAGAAAGAAACAAAACTGTAGGAACATGACAAGTCTTTGAACAAATATCTGTATATGTATGCAGAATCTGTTACCGGTATTTGCCATTTGTAGCTGAAGCACTATTGACCAATCATGCTTGAGCGGCAGGTAAATAGTGTGTGTAAAGTGTTGGAACACAATGGCTGAAAGGCAATCTTGAAACCTGCTGGCAGTGTTGGATGAAGTAGCTGAAGGTTATACGAGTCAAAGTACAGATATCTTACCAGAATATGACTTTGGTAGAAGTTAAAGTCACCTATTAGAATTTACTTGAGTCCTAAAGTATCTGATATTTATTGTACCAAGGTTTCAAAAGTAATTTTATTGAATTAAACATAATTAAGTATTGAAAAAAAGCACAAATAAATTGTGGTAATGAATAATAAATAATAAATAGCTGCCAGAACTCTAAGGATTATGATTTTCTTTTCTTCTTAACATGTACACCACCATAAAAATGGGACGTACATTACACTTTGAAAAAAAACAAACAAGATCTTCTACACAACTTAAAGGATGTAAGGAAAACATTTGACCTCCAGGGCTGACACACTTCAGTAGAGCAGTCACCACGCAATTAACTTTCACAAATCTTTATCTCCTTGAGTCGTTAGTCGCACTTTCTGCTGTGGGCAACACATTCTCACTCCGACCTCATCGCATGTTGATGTTTGGTCATGGGATTTTCACGTCCACATACGATGGGCAAGGTACCTTGGGGGTGTTGGTTGTTGACTGGTTGTGGACGCCACATTACATGCATTGTCTTCTTTCAAAACACACCTCTGTTTTCACAGGAAATTTACCATAGACATCCAGTCTCTTTCAAAATACACGCACGTGCTTGGGTTTAGGAAAAAAGAACAGGGTTTGGCTTTATAATCTTATGGGACACAAACAATGCTCTCCTGGGTGAAACTCAATGTTTGTTAAACCTGTCCACCATCCGCCGTACGCACTCTACTTGGACTTTCACCGTCTAACTTTTGTTCTTGTCCTGCTGCATTCCCCCCTGACGCTGCTGGACACTGTTGAACTATAACAGAGACCAGCTGTGTATCATGCCGACATTAAAGGGCAGCTATTTTATCTGTGTCTTACACTGGAAGTCACTGCCAAAGCGTCGGATTTCGACAACTTCAGAGTGAGACAAGGTTGCTTTCATCATAAAGTCGGTCTAATTGTTGAGTGGAATGAAGTTGCTAGCACGTAGCATCTAACCTGACACGCAGCCTGAGCTTGACTGGAAATTGAAACTTAGCAGCAGTTTTGAGAGCACTTCTTTGCACTCTGCACCCTTGTGATTAAGCTATGATCTAACTTGCATGCTAGGACCACGGACTGTCCAAACCGATTTTATGTTGTAGACATAGGACATAGAAATACGTAGATACTGGAGTAAAATATTTTTACTTCAATACATTTCCGTGGTGACCTTTGACCAGATGCATCATTGAAGGCCACACTGGCTTTGTCACATGATGGAGGCAGACAGGATGAGACTGCATGGGTCAGTGAATGGAAAAGTTACCTTTAAAAAGCGTCCAGATGGAACTGCTGATAGGAGCAATGTTTTCTGCAGTTTCTGCAGTAAGGAACTTTGGTACCATCTGAGTACTTCAAGCCTGAAATATCACCTCAAAGCAAAGCATTTAGCAGCAAATGCAGAGTCCAGAAGGGAGCAATGAAAAGAAAACGCCAGGGCTGAATTCTGTTCCCAGCCCGACCTTGCTGACTGGTTCCAAGATTGCACTGAGGTCATCCAGTCCATTAGACAGTAACATAGCATTTTATTTATGGTAATTTCTGGATTAAAGCAACAATATTTCCAGAGCTTAATGAATCTACTGTTTTTCTCCATATTTTGTAGATATCTAACAGGTGTGTTTTCTGTGCCTAGCTAGGTACTTTCTGGGTAGGTAATTTATTTTAAAATTAATTTTGAATTTGTGGTGCAGCGTGTGGAGCTGTGAGGCTCCATATATTCACTATGAAGTCAGCTTGTCCCGGGCACACACAGCCTCCTCGTTGATCTTCTGTGTAATTTTCTGTAACCCCGCCTTCCTCTTAGCCCGCACACCTTTAACTCATTGGTGTCATGCCTTGTGCTACTGAAGTGCCTGTGTTTGTATTTTACCTCGACAGTCTGATGAAGGCTTTCAGCTGACAATTTAATATATTCAGGACTCTGAGTGCCTTGTACTTTTTCCTCTTTGCAATTGCTGTGGACCTTGACTCCCAAAGAGCATCTTTGTTCATTGAATATGATTTTAAAAAAGAAAACACTTTCACTTGTTGTTTGTCAAGCATTTTTTTTCCTTCTTTCATGTTTTTCCACCAATGAAAGCATCCATTCATTTCTTTACAGTTTGAAAATCAACTCGCAGAGATGTCGCTCCGGATATGTAATCAATCGGTGAAATTAATTTCCGCCCTTATCTGGTTACGTTATTGTTGTGTGTTCATGCACCTATGAGAGCAAATTGATTTGAAAATCTTTGCTGCGTCACAACAACAACAACTACACCTTGTAAAAACATTAAAGCAGACACGATTTCCACTACAATGGAATACCTGTTATTGAAGAAAGAAAGTTTCAAGGCTCTGCATCTGATTTTCACACCGTACAGAAATGCAAATGAAATGCAAACCACTTGGGGAAAAAAGTCACAAATCTATACAGTATGGATTGTTGTGGAAAGTGCTCAGCCATAATGCAAAGTATATCTGACTTGTACTGAATTGGCTAAAATGTGCAAAAACATCCAGGTCTTACTCCCAACTTATCAAACACTGACACTTGGTCAGTGGCCCTCGGCGTCAGATACAGATGCCCCGACGCCCCCGTCAGCAGCAGAATGGGAAACACTGGGAGGCAGCATTTTTTGACCCTTAGAGCAGCAGCTGTGGTTACAAGGCAAGGCAGTTATATTTATAAAGCATATTGTCCTTATCTGCTGTGAGGGTCCAAGGACAGAAGGAGGTCTTATGCTGTAAAGCCCTCTGAGGCTAATTGTGATTTGTGATACTGGGCTTTATAAATACAACTGAACTGAAAATTGAATTGAGTATTTCATATACAGGAGTAGGTCCAAGATGTTTTACAAAGAAGTTAAAACAACATTTAAATAAAAGAAAGAGATAAAAAAAAAAGTAAAAGAATGAGCAAAAATAATTTAAAAGATTTAGATAACAAGACCTTTAGCTAAAGTTGCTCGAGAATAATAGGGTTTTCAGTTTGGGTTTAAACAATTGCAAAAGACCTTGAGGCACTTGGTTTCATCACTTTGTTCCATAATGACTAAAAGCCAGTAGATTTTGCCCTGGGCATCACTTGGAGTCCACTCCCCAGTGATCTCAGAGGTCTTGCAGGGTTAAATTGCTCGAGCATGTCAGTCATATAACTCAAAATACAGATTTATAAATGAGTTACAGGGCTTTATGAATTCTTTGGCTTGCTGGCAACCAGTGTAGAGTTTTAAGAGCTGGGGTGATGTGGGCTGTCCTTTTGGTTTTGGTCAGAACACAGCTGAATTTTGAATAAGTTGCAGGTGCAGTCCTGTCAGGAGTCTGTTGCAGAAATCAATTTTGCTCGATATGAAAACATGAATCAGTATTTCCAAGTCTTATTTTGTTATAGCGTCCCTGACTCTGGTTGTTTTTAATGTTTTAAATGTTGATTTTGTTACTGCTTTCTACCTGACCACTAAAACTTAGAGAAGAGTGAGAAAGAGCACAGAGGGCAAGTGTGAGGGCAGGTGAGGTGGATAGGTCAAACAAACTCTGGACTTTCACCTGGGAGACAACTGTATGTGTCCCATGTGAAACCAGAAGCCAATTGTGCAACCTAGTCTTGTTCCGAGGTTGTCAAATATGGCTTGGGCAGTGACATGCTGCATCAGACACCAACGAAAAAAGCTGCCCTTTCACGTCTGCATGACACATGGTCGTGGTGTCTGGGGGAAATGCAGCTGGACAACAATACAAGTTAAGGGGGCAAAAAGACTGAGTAGGGTGTGTGAAAGGGGTGGTGGAGGGGTCCAACAACCACCAACTGTCACTCTGGGGGTTGGGGTTAGTTTCCTAAATGTGTCAGGATCCAGGGTTTTTTATTTGTAGGCTTATCTCCAGGTATTTGTTTGTTCATGTTTAAGCTGTTTCCTGTTTTATTTTGTAGATTCACTCCGTTAGTGTTATGTCTGCTTTTATTTTCTGTCTTTGTGTTTTCCCACCTAAGTCAGCTGCACCTTGATTAGTTTCACCACTTTGCCTTTCCCTCATTTACCCAGCTACACACCTGTCCTGCGTTAGCCTCATTAGTCCTTCCCTGTTCCTGAGTTTTCCCCCAGCCAATCAGCTCCCTGCCTGTTCTTCTGCCTCATCACTTTATTCCCCTCACACGAGCTTCTTCACCCTTTTTCCTCCACCTGCTCTCCATCCCCTCGTCAGACGAGTTTGTATTTAAGTCCTGGTTTTCAGTTCAGTCTTTGTTGGATCCTTGATTTGGTGGTGTGACGTTCAGTTGCTGTTTTCTGGAAGAATAAAGGAGTAGATTTTGAAAAGACACAATACATTAACAGGTGTAAATTGAAATGCCATTGCTAAGACTTTAAAACTGACACTGAAGTGGTGTCTGCAGCATGTAGGGCCACTGACCAAGCATCAGTATGTGATGAGTTTGGCATTGGCAGAAACACTGATGTGGTCCTTTACAGTAACACAGGCAGATTTTACTTTACAGACACTGGAACCCACACATGCTCAATATGCCACGGGACACTTGCTGAGGTGCAGGAAATTATATAAAATGAATGATAAAGTTTATTATAGTGTCTGTAGCATTAGTATTTACCTACCTCACAGGGGACAAAGGACCAGTGTATTTTATAAAGCCATCTCAAGAAGAGGAAAACAATAAAATTCATACCACGCCCTGCAATGATTAAATAAGTGATTCCTTTGATTCACTGGCGTTTTTTCCAGTGCAGCCAGAGTGCTTTAAAATAGATAAATTATTAATAGACCATAACAATAAAAGGCAAAATACAACAACTCGTAAGTACCGGAGAGCAGCTCTCAAAACAGTAAAGCACAGTGGAACGAGTGGATCATTTAAAGTCAGGGGAACATGGTGGGAATAACAGCCACCTGGCAATAGATCAAACACCAAAGACAGGAATACAATCATGAATAATCAATAAAATAAACTTAGAAAGAAAAGAGGAAAAAGACATTACCTTAAAGGATGTGATACCATCGCCACTGCGTTCAGTATCTGTGTGGACTGTAAATTGACTCAGCGTTATGTGCAGGTTAAACACACTTAAACACATAATCACTCCTTCATTTTATTATCTTTGTGGACAGCTGTTGCAAAGCACAAGCCTCTGTATTGTCAGAGGGATCATGCAGTACACCCTGCAGTGCTTAATTATATACGCACCA
>JAPZEB010000001.1:32241657-32253503 GCA_029783705.1 Chaetodon striatus
CAGTGCTGAATGAGATACGCACCAGACAGTAGCAAATTGAGGAATGAAACTATAGTAACTTTGCTACCTGTCTTAAATCCACAAAGCAGCAGCATGAAGTCCAACAGACCCTGCTCCTGAAATTTCATGAAATGAGCTCAGTGTTGTAAAATTCAAACACATGCTCCGTACATGAAAAGTGAGAGAAATATACAGTCTCCCATTACCAAAGGATTATGTGAAGACAGGACGAGGAAAATCAATGTCTTGAAATAGAAATGATGGACAGAAGAGGAGCATTGTGTCAGTGGTAGAGAGGCAGGAGTCAAACTACAAAGTTCTGCACTCACTGTGGATAAAACTGCCAAAAACCTCACCTTAAAGGAGCAGTGTGTAGAATTTAGTGGAATCTAGTGGTGAGAATTACAGATTGCAAGATTTCTTCAGTGTTCACTGTCCAGGACATGCAGGGAGGGTAAACAGGCTGCTAGCTTAGCACCTGCTAGCATGTGTTCGCAATTTTTCTCTGATACCTTAAGATCCAGATGTTCAAGAGGTTTTAACAGAGAGCTGAATTATTCACAAAGGTTTCTTTCTCTCCAAAACCAATACGCCCGCTGATTTAAATCAGTAAATGCACTGAATTAAACAGTTTAACATTAAAAATCAATGTTTTTCCTAATGTCGTTTTGCTTGTCACAGACGGGCTGCTAACTACAGTGGCTGAAAATGCAAATGGCCCTATCTTAACACAGTGTTTGGTTTGACTGCTCGGGGTTACCGTAGAAACATGGCCACTTGGGAGACTCGTTAGATCAGGACCTGCTTCCTATGTAGATATAAACTGCTGATTCTAAGGCAGCTGCAGCGCTCCTCCGAGAATCGTCACCTTGACCTGCTGGAGGGGTTTGAGTGTCCCCGTGACCCTTGGAGCTGTGTTGTCCAGGGCTAATAGCCCCTGGTAGGGCCTCCCAAGGCAAAGTGGTCCCAGGGGAGGGACCAGACTAAGAGCGGTCAAAAGACCTTGATGACATGGACTCTTCGAGATGTGAGCACCTCGCCCGGTATGGGGACACCAGAGCCCCCTCCTGGAGCCAGATCCGGGGGAAGGAGCTTTGCTCGGCCAGCTGACCCTGTGACCCGGCCCCGGATTAACAGATGAAAATGGATAGATGGATGGATTCTAAGGGAATGAAAACACCACAGTTCTTGTTTTCAGGTGATTATACACTAAAGGAAACATTATTATTTATTACATTCTATTTCTGACAATATATCTCCTTAATACTACACACTGGACCTTTAATGTAGTGTAAACCAAACTGTGAGGAAAATACAACAGCAACAATGGGCAGGGCACAGAATGTGTATACAGCATCACAGCACAAACTTAATGTAAATCTGAGCAGTTATTTAGATTAAACTGATTAGTTTCAGAATCAAATACATTATATATTATGTATTATTGTAGTCTTCAAGTTAGCATGAATCCTGATAATGTCTGCAAGACATCTAAATCTGTTAGAAATACCCGAAATATGGTACACTGTATTTTTTTCTCTATTATGTTTTTGTTTACTTAAATTCACTAAATGTACTCTATGTGCCTTTAAACCTTTTTCACCTGATAAACAGGATGTATAATATTCATATCAACATACCGTCTGGTCTCATAGGACATTAGTAATTATTTGCACTGATGCACTGTCTCTATCCTCTGTAGGAATAAAAAAAAAGAGACTGTAGCTACATGCCAGGAGGGCTGCAGCTATCACAAGTGTTTTTCCCAACTTGTCAACAGGATTTTGGGTGAAAACACAACCTCATGTCCCTTCTGGAGCTTCATACAATTCTTTCAAGACAGACCAATTTAAGTTGATGCGAGCAGAGCATGTTTGCTGGTACCGACATGGCCGAAATCTATCTTACAACAATTATAAAATGATTCCTTGTCAAGAATGCAACAGCAAGTGCAAGCCAGAGGGGCAGATATGCTAAGTCACAATAAAATGTCTTTTTTTTCAGACAGTTGGGCTGCCTCACTGTTTGATGTATCTGCTGTAAGAGGAGGATATCTGGAGCAGGACACAGTGAAAGGATTGCTGGAAAGTGTAAATTAATGGGATATCACTTAGGGCAGCCCAGCATCGATTTAAAGGAGTACTTCACACACAAAACAGCCATTTGTATATCAGTTAGTCACCATGTGTTAGGTTGAACTTGTGAGGAAAACTTTGTTTTTTCTTAAGGCGGGGAGGAAGGGGTCTGGTTTGGGAACTTCAGAACTGCATCTCTGCTTTTTGCAGATGATGTGGTTCTGTTGGCTTCATCACACCATGACCTCCAGCATGCACTGGGAGGTCACTGCTCCTTGTGTCGAAAGGGGTCAGTTGAGGTGGTTCGGGCATCTGACCAGGATGCCTCCTGGGCACCACCCATTAGAGGTGTTCCATGCATGTCTCACTGGTAGGAGGCCCTGGGGCAGATCCAGGAAATACTGGAGGGATTACACATCTCATCTGGCCTGGGAACACCTTGGGGTCCCTCAGGAGGAGCTGGAAAGCGTTGCTGAGGAGAGGGACGTCTTGGGTGCTTTGCTTGGCCTGCTGCCCCTGTGACCCGGTCCCAGATAAGCGGATGGATGGACTTTGTTTTTCTGACATGCCTCCATGGTGAACGAAGAATCCAAAAAAGGTGACTATTCTCCATGCATTAAGGTAAACAGGGTCCACAGTACTGAGCATATGACTTGACTAAGTATTACAATTTATGACACGTCATTACAAACATTCTCATGCGTGCTCAAGGTGCGCTCTTGGGCAGACGTGTTTTATATTGTAATGTATTGGGGCCTCTTGAAATAGACAAAGGCTCAACTAGAGACCAAAACATATGAAGGACACCAGACACAGTTTACAGGGGAAAAAGCAAACAAAGGCTTTATTATCAACAAGAATGAAATAATACCTACAACTTAGATGATGAAACAAAAGGGCCGGAGATCCCTGCTGAAAGAAACAAAAAAGTCACTGGGCCAGCTATGCATGTGCCTGTGTTGACAAACAGCTTATGAGCAGGCCCACATTTTTTTAATTACAGCCTTTATCATCAAGTCCGACTTTTCATACAGTTATGCAATTATATTAAATTACACTTTTTATACAGTAGGTATGCAGCATTGAAAATGAGCTGACAGTGTTAAAGAGACGTGTTCTTTATCTAATTGCATCTTTAAGAGTATGAAAACACAACATAAAAGCTCTGCACACTCACTACTGATTCCTCTTGGTGATTTTAAATGAACGCCATGATGCGTGACAGTCTTTGGAGGCATTTTACTTAAATCTTCTCTTCCTGTAAGCCCAGTTGACACACAGTACATATGTTGTGTTTGTATCTTATTCTTATGTTGCTTTCGTGTTGATCTCTGCAAACCAAATTTGATGCTCTGGTTGCTATGGAAATAAAGAGTCTTGGATCTCGGAGAAAGCGTGTACAATCCAGCAGGAGCAGGCTCTGTCTTGACAGCAGTGTACCACTGGCTGGGTTAGCAAAGCACACAAAGAGCTCGATATAGATTTAGAATGGAAAGCCCGTGTTTCTTCCACGCTGCCGTGCAAAGTGAGCACAGGAGATGTCTTCTCTGCTCGTCTCTGGCAAACAGAGAGGAGACTGTGCATTTCTCAGAGGACAGTAACTAATGGGACACAGTGTGGACATGAGTGTATGCAGTATGTTAAGGTACAAAATTACCTCAAAACATAAGGAAGAAAGAAGACATGATTGTTTGACACTAAAGTTTTTCATACTGACAATGAACCAAAGCACTAAGTGCAATGTTAAAGATGTTGCTTATAATGGCAAACGTACAAAAATGCAGTGTTTAACCCCTTAGAGTCCAGTTCTCTCTGTCTATTTCTCCCTACAGTAGTTTTGAGGTTTTGTTAAAATCACCTTAACCACAATTCGGCAAAAATCATATATACAGCTAAGAGACTGCTGCGAAATGATAAGTTTCTCTGGTTTTAATTATTTATAGACATGTGCCCGAGTAAAAGGAACATTTTTGCTTTATTCTATAAACCACTAATTAACCACTATATTTTGAGCATTTATTTGCAAAAAATGACAAGTAAAAGATAATCAGATCTCGAATTATGCAACGAAAACAACTTCTTTATTTTAACCCTTTGAAACCTGAGCGTACTGGCTTGATTTCTTTCAAAAACATGGGAAGAAGGCAAGGAGCAGGAAAAAAGAAATTACCGAAAAGATTTGCAAAAAATTATTAAAAATAAAAACAAACAAATAAGAAAATGACCTGGAATAATTGCTTAAAAAATTAGAATAATTCTGCACCATTACTTTAAATATGTAGTAATAATAATACTTATAAATATATTTTTTCCATTTGTTTTTATAGTGATTTTTTTAAGAAATAGAAATTTAGCATAAATAGAATTTTTTTAAAGAAATTATTAAAATGAGAAAAAAAACCCCAAGGAAATTAGCATAAAGTTAAAATCAAACAAACAAGGAAATGACCTGCAAAGAGTGCTTGGAATTCTAATAATTCTGTAACTTAATTTTAAAATGTAATGATAATAATAAAAATTATTATTCTCTTTTTTTTTTTTAAATAATTTTCTAAATCCAATTATTTTTGGTTATTTGTGAAACATTTCTTTTTCCCCATGTTTTTGAAAGAAATCACACCAGAGTTTGCTCAGAGTTCAAATGTCTGAAAGCAGCACAAGACAAGTGATGTTGCTACCAGTTTCAAAGGGTTAAACAACACAATGATAATGTTTTAACTAATGAAGAGTCCAGAAATTGGTATTTAGTGGAATAACCTTGATTTCTACTCACAGCTTTCATGCTCTCCAACATATTTCACATTGCTGCTGGGCGACTTTAAGCTGCTCCTGGCGCAGGAATTTGAGCAGCTCAGCTTTGTTTGATGCCTTGTGACCATCCATCTTCCTCTTGATCACATTCCAAAGGTTTTCAGTGGGGTTCAGGTCTGGAGATTGAGCTGGCTATGACAGGGTTTGATGTGGTTTTCCTCCATGCACACCTTGATTGACCTGGCTGTGTAATGGAGCATTGTCCCGCTGGAAAAAAACAATCCTCAGAGTTTGTGAACATTGTCAGAGCAGACGGAGGCAGGTTTCCTTCCAGGATAACTTTGTACAAGGTTTGATTCATGTGTCCTTCACAAAGACAAATCTGTCCAATTCCAGCTTTGCTGAATTACCCCAGATCAATCCTACACCTCCATCACATTTCGAAGTGGGTACGAGGCATTGCGGCCTGTGGGCCTCTCCAGGTGTCCGTCTAACCATTACACGACCAGGTGTTGGGCAAAGCTGGAAATTGGACTCATTTGAGAAGGTGACGTTACTCCAGTCGTGTAAGGTCCAAATGGTCTTTTGCAAACAGCAGCCTGGCTCTTCTTCGCTTCTCATTGATGAAGGGCTTTTTCTTTCAGCCCTGTCTATAGGAGCTTGTTCTGAACTGTCCTTGCAGTGCACTTCAACCCAGCAGCCACTGCAGTTTGTGTAGGTCACTTGATGTCATCCTGTGATTTTGTAGGGACATTCAGATGCGTTGGCCTTCATCCCAGTGGGTGGAGAGTCGTTTTCACACTGTGAAGGTCTGTAGCTTTGTTGTCCCCGATGTCTGCTGCTTGACCTCGTTCTTGTGAACCGCTGTCTTTGAAATTTTAAGGATGTATGACGCATTCTGTATCCTTCTGCTGGTAAAGCCAGAATCGGCCCCTTTTTTCCCTCAATCAAAACTTTTCTACTCTTTTGGCATGGTCAATGACTTTTTAAAATTCCAATTACCTTTGAGTTATCGCACTGTTTTTACCATCCAGCTGGTCCAGAGGACAGCGATGACCACAAAGGGTAACAGAGAGCATGTACAGTGGTGTGAAAAAGTGTTTGCCCCCTTCCTGATTTCTTATTTTTTTGCATGTTTGTCACACTAAAATGTTTCAGATCATCAAACAAATTTAAGTATTAGTCAAAGATAACACAAGTAAACACAAAATTCAGTTTTTAAATGAAAGTTTTTATTATTAAAGGAAAACAAAATCCAAACCTACATGGCCCTGTGTGAAAAATGTGTCCAAGTACCATATGTTTATTCTTTATTATATTATTGAATATGTGTATTTATTGCCAAATTTAAATGATCTTGCTCCAAATTAGCACCAGCTGAACTTTTCGTTCCACTGCTGCAACATGGGTGACCTGTAGATTAACACATAATTAAAGCAGATTTAAGAGTTCAGTCAGTATTCAGGTACAGTAGCTCTCACACAGCTGTGACAATCTCCTTCACGGTTAATAAATGCCGAATTAAGGACGTGTTTTTCCAGTTAACATGGCAATTAGCAGGGCTCATTTTGGTCCTATTTTGAATATTTTTGTTCAAGCTGGCACACTGTCCTGAGGGTGTACCACAAATAATTCATGAGTATTCATGAGCGATTAATACAGTCACTCTGAAGCTCCTCTAAGTGCCATAAATTACAGTTCCACGCCCAAATTTAAGGTAAATTGTCACCAGAATTTGTCCCTTATTATGCTGATTGTTTGTAGTGTGCTGTTGAACCGCTCACAGTATGCTGATTTATTGACCTCAGCTCTACATGCAGTTCACTGACAGAGGAAGTGATGTATGGGTTCATATACTGTGTGTTTACATACCCTCAGTGTCACCTACACATCACGCACCTCAGACTTACTTTCTACAGCTAATTTGCACATGAAAAATGGGCTGACAGGGGTAAAGAATTAAAGAGGGACAGCAGGTTGGGGTGGTGGATAGGTCACAAAATATAGGGCCCTTCCCTAACTTCCCCCAGGAGACCAGTGTTCAGCTCCATGTGAACTTTGAGTCATTTTTAGGTACGTCCTCACCTGTTTCTTTTCCTAACCACGGCGACTTAACGTGCCTAAACCTAGTCTCCACAACTTAAGTACATAAGTGGACGACCGGCTCTACCTCCTGAGCCATAGGCATCCTGAGACCGGTGTTTGCTTCCCATATTTTAGAGCCAAACCATGATGTTTTTCTCTAAACCTAACTGCATGCTTTTGTCACCTACATCTAACCATGTGCTTTTGTTGACTCAACAGCAGATACAGGAGGATACCTAGCGCATAACACGTAGACATGAAAGTCCACTGACTCAGCAGCAATATGTGATGACTTGGGATGAGATATTTCTCTCAGAAACTTGGACCAGGTCAGAGCTAGAGAGCGAATACTGACCTTAAATTGATCAGGTGATCCCTAACATGAATACTAATGTTGCTCTGCTTCTGCTTACAGGGTGTTCAATTGTCCCCACATTGCCCAAAAAATTACTGATATTGCTTTAAGAAAAACAAAAAAAAGGAGTTCAAATAGAGGCTATAATTTGGGTAAAAGCAGAAAGTACTGAGGGAAACTGGGAAAGACTGACAGCTATCAAGTGCAACTGTTTTCTGCAACAACTTTGTGAAAGGTGAGTAAATAACACACAGTGTAATTAACGCCTTAAGCTTTTCTACCAGCCTTTGGTTTTTATGCTGCGAATGATCAAAAATAGCCTTGTTCATCGGACTCTCTGTTGAGTATCACAAGCAACCAGGTTTTAATTTAGTTCAGCTGAGAGGCATGTAATTAATTCGCCATAAGCAGTAATGAGTTGCATTGTAATGTAGCATGTAATCACATCCTGTCTCAGGAAAAATTGCTCTGGTGTTCGCCTGTGTGTCTAGATATACCTGTCTTAAGTCTTTTTAGATTCGGCCCCTTCAGTTCCCACTTTGAAGTCCTTCAAAGACATTTCTGTCCCCTTCTTTCGTTACAGTGACATGAATACAGTTGGAGGAAAAAGTGGCAAACAAGGTGAGATTGGTTTGATGGCGGCGAGAGAAAGGGGAGAAGGAGTACCATCCTCTGCATTGCAGACCCCAAATAACTGTGAGTGTCCTCGGTGCACTGGGCTGTGGCAGATTTTAATCAGCTCCTCGTCTCAGCCACAGCATGATACGCACCGCGAGAGCAGTGGGACCAACAGACACACACGACTGACACCCAGGATCTCTTAATGGCACTGAAAGGAGCTAATAATGCAGGACATCAATTATCGATAGAGGCGTGGTGTGAACACTGATTGTAAACTGTGTGACACCTCAGACCACAAAAGCACCTTAATAAGAGTGTGTATTTATTTCCACTCATGCAGGGTGAGTGTTACAAAGGAAGTGATTTTATGACCACCTGTAGTAGAAGCTGTAATCACGTTTGTCACACACTTTATCTGTGAAATTTGAGCTCTCTGGCCTGGATACAGCCGAGTGGTTCTCAAAATAAAACTATCAAGCACTAATTAGCCGCAACTGCTCATGTGAAATGCCTACTGCTCGGGATATGTGGCCACGCTACGAGACATCATGTTCGTCTCATAGTGTCAGCAGCTGCTGCAGTGGCTGCTTTGCAATCAGCTCAGAGTGTTGTCTGTGCGGGCCTTTGCCACACAGGACGAGCTCTCAGCATTCAAATGATAAATGGAGGCTGGCTGCTGCCTGTCGCAGACATTTCTGCTTGGGAGTATCAGCAAAGGGATCACAAAGCATCTTGGGCCATGAACGTTGTTAAAGCTGCACCGATCAGTTATTAGGCACAAGGGGTCGGAAAGGCATAAAAACCAGATGACACTGCTGCCACCTCTGGATTGGAAAAGTTGGTTTGACTAAAGACCCAGACACATCAAACGGACATCAAAGAACTAGTGCCGACAAAGGCTGACTGTTACACTGCCTCGCATCGGCTGTGTCGTGGCCAGAAAGTTGCACTGAACACACCCTACAGACTACAGCCCGCGGCCAGCTAGCATGTACATTCTGCGCCTGGGTGAGAGTTAATAACTCTCTGTACCAGCAGGCAGCGGTAGTCTCTAGTTGTCATTTAAAAATGTAAACCCAAAGACCGACAGGGCGGATTCAAGATGCTACTGTGCTAATTAGCACATGAACAACACAACCCACTGTTGTAAGAAGGAATGATATTTACTGTGCACTAGCAAACAATGACAAAAAGCTCAGTGGCTAAACTAGAATTACCACTTCACGGTTGTGTGCCTCTGCGAACCAGTTAAGTTGAACTTACACTTTATATTCATGTCTACGTCTGTTAGACATTTGTGTGAAATTTTGTCATTATTAGTCTATGAATTCATGAGTTATGGCCAAAAACATGTTCTGGGAGTTCACAGTGACCTTGACCTTTGGCCACCAAAGTCTTATTGGTTAATTACTGAGTTCAAGTGAACATTTGTGCCAAATGCGAAGACATTCCCTCAATGATTTCTTGAGCTATTGTGTTCATGAGACTGCGACAGACAGCGTCATAGTGACCTTGACCTTTGACCACCAAAATGTAATCAGTTCATCACTGCGTCCAAGTGAACGTTTGTGCCAAATTTAAGAAATTCCCTCAGGGTATTCTTGAGATATCACATTCACAAGAATGAGGCATATGAGGTCAGGAAGACCTTGACCTTTGACATATGACCACCAAAATCTATTAAGTTTATTGTTGAATCGAAGTGAATGTTTGTGCCAAATTTAAAGAAATTCAGTTGAGGTATTCTTGAGGTAGTTAACAAGAATGGGATGCACAGAATGCCTCCAGGAACAGCTATTGCCAGTGTGTAGGCATAAAAAGATATAATTTTACCCAACATAACAAGCTTGTTTCAAACCGACGACCTCTTCACTTTACTTATTTGATTGCTCTCCTTACTTCCATTTCTCTTCCCGTGCACTGATCTGAACTGATTTTTCACCGGCTATACCAATACAACATTCTGTGTTGGCCGAAAATCTGCTGAAAAAGGCCGACTAATGTCAATGGTGCAGGACACACCGCAAAAACCAGAGCAACCAATGCTCAGCAACAAGCCCAACATTGACCAACAGCTGACCGTTCGCTTGGTGTGTCAGGGTACTATCGTGCTACAAAACAATTTCCTCCCATCACCATGAAAATATGTGTTGTAGGAAATGGAAAAGATAACCCTAACCAAGGAGAACTCTACAACACCCAAAGAGACACTAAGGTGTCATATAGTGTTTTGTATGCATGTTCTATAAGTTGGTTTTATTTAGAGAGACATTATTTTTATTTGAGGTTGTTGTTTTTGGGCACCTGAGAAACAGACAGTGCAGGCAGTGTGATTGCACTGGAGCCCTCGGGGTGGAGGGGCCCAAAGAGACTTTCTAACGCCACTGCTGAGAAACTCATGTCCAACATCTTGTTCATTGCTGTTAGATGTGTTACTAAGCAGCTTGTTGTTATTTTGTCTGCCATTTAGTCAAGTTATGTTCACTGGGTTTGTCAGATGTGTTTTGCAGGAGATGGAAGGCTGCAGTCTCAGTTTGCATGTTATGACAACACTACATCATTATTAAGTTAAATTATGCATTACTATATTATAATTCTATTAGATTTCCATATTAATACACACAATCACTTAGGGTCGTTCCTTTGTCATATTAAGAGTTATTAATCATACCATATAGCCACCGTTTCCACATACTAGGCTTGCTGACTCTGCTGCTATTAATCCAAGTGAACATATTGTATGTGCGTGCTGCTGGTACCATTTATTCATGTGTCACCGTGCAGCATCTATTTCGTGGGGCAGTTCGTGGTCTGAAAGGTACAGCACACAGCTAATATAAAATCCTTCTCCATTTTGGACTCTTGGGGTCTCTCTGTTCCCTCAAAGTTTGGCACAGACAGTTTGATCTGATGAGCAGCAAGAATTTGTGTGTCAGAGCCACAGACTGTGTAATAAAGATTGACGGCATGACAGCTCCCCAAAAGTGGAGCCAAAACATGTTATTGGCTCTCTGGCGGCTGGATGCAATATAATCATAAACCTCACCCTCTCCATGTTAGTGGAAGGTACATGGGCCAAACTAAAAATAACCAACACTGGAAGTTTGTGCCATTTTTTACCAGTGGTGGTTTCTGTCATTTCAGGTCATTCTAACCATGTTGATTTACGTTTATATGCTCATTTTTCTGATAAGTTTGGTTACGATTAGCAATCAAATAGGGGAGTTGAGGTAATGTTTGACAGCTGTGTACACTAATCGTTGTGCTGCTGTTGATTGGTCGGACAGCTGTATGGACTGGAACTCAACACTGTGCAGATCACTACAGTGCATACTCTGGCTTCAAATGGCAACACCAGCCCAAGATGGCAGCAGCCATTATTTTTGTAAAGCAGGGGCAAGTAGAAACGTGTCGTACATCTTTATTTACCGTCTTTGGTCAAAGCCCATCAAAGTTGACCCACTTTGCCTCTGTGAGCAAATCATCTTATGGTGCCTTTTTCCAATGAACTGAACTGATTTTAGTCCAAAGTTAAGGTGAGGTCAGGTGAGGTGAGCCTTTATCTATCCCCAGAGAGGACATTCAGTTGTTTCATATGAAAACAGATAAAAAGAGAATGTAAAAAATAAATAGTCAGAGGTACATAAAAGTAAAATGGAATGGACGTAAAAATAGAAACTACACAAGAGCAATTAAAATGTGATTGTATGTGATTAACTGTGTTAACTTAAGGACCGCATAATGAGTCACTGTGTCACCTTGAGCTTTATCATTGATGATTAAATTCAAATAGGGCGGCACGGTGATGCAGTGGTTTGCATTGTTGCCTCACAGCAAGAAGGTTCCTGGTTTGAACCGCTGGGGTGGGGGGGAGCCCCTTTGCAGTCCAAAGACATGCAGGTTAACTGGTGACTCTAAATTGTCCGTAGGTGTGAATGTGAGTGTGAATGGTTGTCTGT
>JAPZEB010000001.1:32346055-32358310 GCA_029783705.1 Chaetodon striatus
GTTTCAATATTTAAATTCATTTTAAAAACCTGTTTTAAAAAAAACTCATCCAGCTCTGTGTGTGTGTGTGTGTGTGTGTGTGTGTGTGTGTGTGTGTGTGTTCACACTGCAGAGATTTGATGGTCAGTGAAAAGTCTCCAGGGTCCTTGAAGCAGATTTTATGGTAACTGAAGGATTTGTCAAGCTTATTAATGAGGTTTTCTGCATGACTTTTGGTCATTTAAAGGCACCGAGGGTTCTTGTAGGATATTTTGGGATTATGAAAGGGTTCCAGTAGATTTTGTAGGTGGTTTTTGTAGTTGTTAAGTGTGTTTCAAGGGTTCTTGTCGGGGTTTTGGTGGTCAGCAGGAATTTCCAGGAGTTGTTGAGGACATTACAGCACTCCGTGTAGAAGTTTTGGTGGTCACTGAAAAGTTTCCAGGGTCCTTGTGGCACAGTTTGTGGTCATTGTTGAGGTTCCAGAGTTAATGAAGGATTTGTCAAAGTTATTATCAGGGTTTTTTTTCTGTATGAGTTTTGGTTATTCGAAGGTTCCGGGGGTTTTGTGTAGAGTTTTGGATTATTAATGGGGTTCCAGTAGATTTTGTAGGTGTTTTTTGTGGTTGTTAAGTGTGTTTCAAGGGCTCTTGTAGAGGCTCTGGTACAGTTTACGTATCATTTAGAACATTACAGGGCTCCATGTAGAAGTTTTGGTGGTTTCAGGATTTCAGGAGTCCTTGAGAGAGTTTTTGTGGTCAGTGAAATGTTTCCAGTGGTGTTTAAGGTGATTGGACATGATCAGGGATGTTTTTTTACCTAATTAAGAATGAGTAAAAGTAAAAGTTTCCTCAGGTGAACAGAGGGACGGCTGAGCTGTCTCACCTCTAAATAAACCTTCATCTGAGTTGACTGAAGACAGTGTCCCTGTCTGTCTGTCAGTGTCTCTGCTGTGAGTAAACCTCCCCCGATTGTCCCGGCCTTTCCTGTTATGGAGTTCTACCCCCCCCATGCTGTACAATCTGTGAGTGGGACTGCTGTTTCCTGTCCTGTGTGTATGTGTATGTATGTGTGTGTTGAGATCGTTGTTTTCCTGGCTGCATTGTGTCTCGTCCAACGGTAGTGCTGCTCCTGTGATGATAATGGATTGACTGATACACAGCCACCTGTAGGATGTGTGTGTGTGTGTGTGTGTGTGCGTGTGTGTGTGTACATTTACTACAGTGTATATACTGTGTGTAGGAAGGGTTTTCAGGAAGTTGTACCTAATGTCAGTACTTCAAGCTGTGCTGCTGTATACTTCAGCTTCGTCACACTGCAGAGGCTCATCTGTACTTTCTACGATATTTAGTTTAATTCTCTTATAAGAAGTGAAAAATGTTTCCATAGATGTTGAAAGCTGTTAATCAACAAATGTAGAGCTGCAGCAAACAAATATTTTAATTATCAACTCCTGATTATTTTCTTGACTGATTACTTTAAGGTCCAGTGTGTAGGATTTCGGGGGATATATGGGGAGATATGGAATATAATATAATAAGTCTGTTTTCTTTAGTGTATGATCACCTGAAAATGAGAATTATCGTGTTTTCGTTACCTCAGAATGAGCTGTTTCTATCTACACAGGGAGCGGGGCTGCAATTATGGAGATTGCCATGTTGCACCACCATGTTCTACAGTAGCCCAGAATGGACAAACCAAACACAGTGGAATGTTTTTAATGCAGGACTTTTACTTTAAATTGTCTTGTTTCTTGTTTGTATATTACTTCTTTTACTCCAGTTAAGGGTCTGGACACTTCTTCTATACACAGACTGGAATATGGAATTCAGATGTACCAGAAGAGGTAATAATGAAACTTTCTGGGGGGTAAAAAAGTAAAGAACTGAAGTGAATCTAGGATCCCGTTGAAGCTACTGTGTCTGTACCTACTGAGGGTTTAAAGGAGCCTATTTGAGCTACTTGACTCGCTCTCAGTCAGGGTCCTCCAGTGGAGAGGGCTGTTACACCAGCTGCTGAGGCAAGTGTGTGAAACTGAGGGAAAATTAAGCCCCAACATGAGGTGAGGAGCCCAGTGGAAGTCAGCACTTGACTGAGAACGAAACAAAAAGCAGTCACACGGTCTTAAATGAGAAGTGACAGAAAGGGGGTTTTGGCCATCAGACACAGTGACACAGATAGAGATCGCCCAGCACGCAGCAGGCTGCTCATGTTTTTAAAAGCCGAATCGAGTCGAGCAGGCACATCGCTCCGAGACTAGAATCAACAAAGACTCCAGATAACAAGTCTTATCTGATGGCTGCCGGCCAAAGAGAAGTGAAGTTCAAAGCTGCAGCACTTAAGACCTGCATCACTTTCTCTGCTGATTGGGTTTTTGTTTCAGTGACTCGACAGCCTTCAGGTTTTACTGTTGTTTTGGTTTTATTTGGAGACAAAGTTGAATTGAACGTTTTGGCCTCACCGTGTAGGGGAGTTACAAAACAACATCTCGTCAGTGTGTGTTACAGCAACCATAAAGACTAAAGTTAGATGACAGTTTAATGTTGTGATTTCATGCTGGTATTATTCAGGTTTTAGGAGCATTCTTTGGACACGTACACAGCACATCCAGAACATGTGTCTCAGTTGGGGTTTTACTGCAGTTTGTGACGCACGGCCTCTTGCGTCTTTACAGATGGCTCCGTGCGTTGTACACAAACCAACTCGCCACAGTTTGAAGCTGTTAAAACTGCCATCACTGTATCTGACTCTGTGCACTTTGTCTGCTCATTAAGTCCATTAAAAGCTGTGTGACAATGATCCCACAGTATGTAGCCCCGAATCATTACTGCACAAGACGCCTTCTTTTCATCCTTTTTTTGTTTTGTTTTTGTTAGTTTTTATTATTCATGACCTGCCACTGATCCGCAGTCAAATAACAGCCTCCTAATGATGTTTACAGTCAGTTATTTCTCTATGAGCTCTTTGTGAAACCATAGAACAGAAATATAAACACTTTAGATGCATTAAAATGCTGCTGCAGAAACTTCTGTCAGTCACCAGCATTTGATTTCCCCACGTTGGTCCTGATGATGCTGGACGACAAACACCAAAACAGTCCAATCAATGAGTTACCTGTCAGTCAGTTAGTTTGCAAAAAGTCAGTGTGAACAGGAACCAAAACTAAAATCCAACAATAGATCATTTTTGCTTCTGGTGCGACCAAATGAACTGAACTACAGGTGTGAAAGCACCCTCAGTCACTGCTAAACAGAGACAGAGTCCTGTAACGTTATCCCCGCCACTGGCTGTCGTCATCTTTCTCAGCTCGGCTGCCAGTTGCACCAGTAGACACTGACCCCTGGTGGCATGTGCTGTGTACTACAATACATCGCCGCTCCATATTAGTTGAATAAAAGGAGGAGCATCTTTACTTTGGACAGTATTGAAAATCATACTTGTGGGATTTGTAAATATCCCAGTATACTGTAATACCCTGAGACCGCCCAAGCCTGTGAATCAGTTGAATAAGAAGATGCCAAAAGAACCACAGAGATGATTTGATGTTTTGATGAAATCTGATTGACAGGACTAATGAGTGTTTTTATTCGGGACTTGATATTGTTGGAAGCTCACACGTTACTCACTTTGCCAGATGAACACGTCACACACAACAGCTGCCTCGATTCTTATCAGCACACGTCTTGTCTGGGAAGTCCCGTCTCTTTGTGATGTCTAAAGTTTGTGGGCCACATTTCAAACAAGACAAGTGCAACATGTGAAGGAGAATAAATTCACTCACACACGCTTCATGACATAAAACAACGATGTTGTTGTGGTCATGCTGTGTATCTAAATCAAAGTACGGAGGTCCTTTTAGGACATCTCAGACTCTGTGAGGCTCAGCTGTTTGTTGGCCTCGGTGTTAACGTTAGCGTGTGCATGTGAGGTTCTTTATTCTCTGACTCACGGAGGCTCCTCTTTTTCCCGTGATGTCTCAAACTGCGTTCTAACTAAACATGAGGCAGATTTTCTTTTCGCTCTATGACACTAATATGATCCTGCAGACCTCTCTGATTTGTCTCTTGTCTCTGTATGAGCTGGAATCGAGCAGACATGGTAACGCCTTGAGCGTATTCTGTATCTGTGTGTGCGCACATCGTTGTTACTTCCTTAGTTTTCACTTGCAGGTCGACTCTGTATCAGCAGATCCACGCTGTGCGTCTCCAGAACCTTCTGACGTGCTGGTTGACTGACATGTTGGCTGTTGTGAGATTGAACCTGTAACCTGTCAGAGGAAAGTTTTTCTAACCTCTCGACACGAGCGTGGATTATTTTGTACAGCATGGTATATTTCCTGTAGTCGGTCCAGAGGCCGTTGTTCTTCCTCAGTTTGATGTTATGTTCTGTTTCCCAAATGCACCTCTGAAATGTGCTTCTTATTCTCTGTGGGTAGAAGGCGTGTCTTTTCTCTTTCATGCACATTGTATGTTCGTTTTAAAAGCAGGTCTGTTTTCCATTCTGTTTCATTCAGGGTTTGACCGCTCCCTCTGTTACTGCCCTGGCAGCGGGACAGTGAGAGGCTTCGGACTCCCCGAGGCAGAAAATATTCACATCAACATTTGTTTTTTTTGTTGAAGCAGTAAATCACTCTCTGGCTTGTCAGGTTCTTTTCTCATTCAGAGCATTTTGAGAGTAATAAGTGCATTCCTGAAACACGCAGAGGTTTGTGGTTCTTATTTACACACAGGCACAGAGACGTATTTAAAAGCTCATTTTTTAGGTATGCACTTTATCCTGTCGTAATGTCCAAGACTCCCAATGTGACATCTTTAACTTGCTCATTTTGTCCAACCAAAAGTCAAAAATTCAAAATATAAAACTTGGAATGATATAAAACAGAGGAAATGAGCAAGTCTGCATGTTTGAGAAGCTGGGATCAAAGAATATTTAGCATTTTCCGTAAACCTCGTCTCAATTAATCAATCATTAATTTATGTTGAGGGATTATTTTTGATTTACTGGTCCGTCTACGCCCCTGCCCTCCTCAAGGGTCATGAGCTTCGGATAGTGTCCGAAAGACTGAGATCATGGATACAAGCAGCCAAAATGAGTTTCCTCCAAAGGGTGGCTGGGCTCAGCCTCAGAGATAGGGTCAGATGGAGGGAGCTCGGAGTAGAGCCGCTGCTCCTTCATGTTGAGGTGGTTCAACATCTGATCAGGATCCTCCTGGGCACCTCCTGTTAGAGGTGTTCTGGGCACGTCCCACTGGTAGGAGGCCCCGGGGCAGACCCAGAACACGCTGGAGGGATTACATATCTTGCCTTGAGGTCCCTCAGGAGGAGCTGGAAAACGTTGCTGGGGAGATGGATGTCTGGGATGCTCAGCTTGGCCTGTCGCCTCCGCGACCCGGCCCTGGATAAGCGGATGAAAATTGATAGATGAATTTTTTTCACTGCGTTGCCTATTTCACCTCACCTCAAATGTTTTCAGAAACATATTGTAGCTTCCTGTTAAACTATAATTCAAGATCGTTTGTTACCAGCTGGCTGCCATATTTGTTTCCTGCGTTCAAACAGACACGCTCGCATTACGTCACCCACCAGCCAGAGCACTTATTGGTTCAGTGTGGCGTAGTGTATTCTGGTAGTTGTAGGTTTTCTACCACTTGAGCAAAAGCAAATGCCACAACCCCTTTTCTCTGTTTTCTCTGGTGCTGTAGCACCTTTTTCAAGTATTTGCACCTTTCTACTGCCCAGTTTTATGAAGATGAAGACCATCTTTCCAGCAGTGAAATACTTCTTTAATGCCTATCATTGGACTATACATATATTTCCAAGACTTTCACCCTGACATTAGTGTAAAGTGTGATTTTGAATTTATGCACTTTTTTGGCATTGTTTACATCATCACTTCACTTCTCTTAACATTTGTTAGTTTTACAAATACTGCCATATTCAAATAGATTTTGTTGATAACAGTAAGCCTTGCTCGTACTTAACAACATCACAACTATGTGAATTAGGTGTTTAAAGCTTAATTGTCGAAAGGGGCAACTTAAAAGAGAAATACATTTTGAATTGAATTGCAGTAGGCATAAACCTGGCACGAGGCAACAGCAGGAACTGAGTGGTTGTGAATAAAACGCTTGTTAACATGCATTATGTAATTAAGCAGCAGCTCTCTGATGTGTGTGTAGCCGTTATAATTAAAAAGGAGTGTACTTTCTCAACTAACCTTTCCTGGGGAGAAATAGATGCCTCTGATTTAAACTCTTCTTTCCACACGTTTTTTTTTTCTTTGTAACATAACAGGGTTGTTAAGGAAGGAGGTTTTTCTAAAGACTGGAAAGAGAAGTCATTTTACAGTACATTTACAATGGCCCAGTACGTTTTACAGTCTGCCAGACAGCAGAGGAGAAAGTTCAGCTGTGGAACAAGGTAGCAGCATTTCAGTGGAGCGGGGGATGGACTGTAGTCGGTTTGTGTACACACACGTGGTCCTGAAGGACCCACAGGGCTGAGCGGCTCCTGCTCTGTTCCAGACTGATTAAGGTTATGCGTGTGTGTGTGCATTACAGAACTCCTCCATCCATGCTGAAGTGTAAACAGATCCCCCTCGAAACAATTTACAGACAGATAGTCATTATGTAGAGTAGGTTTTTTTTCTCCTCTCAGAGCCAGAAGAGCTCCTGGAAGACGCTGCTAAGCTCATACACCAAAATACAATACAAGATGACTTGCACACACACACACACACACTCTCTGGGTTTAATTATTTCCTCCTGAGCGCCAGCCTGAAATTCCTTGCACTAAAAAATACCGGAAAAGGTCTACATTCTCAAAAGATGTATGATGAAAAGCGTTCACCTCCAAGGATTTTGGCTCATATTCTCACTCCGTACCTCACTGTGACGTTATTTCACTGAAGCGTCGTCCACAGTTTGAATTACTGTTTCCTTTTTCATGCAGTGCACCTAGATTTTACAGGCCTAAGTATGCCTGTTAAAGTGTTCTCAACAGTGAAAGTTAAGCACACATGGGACACTGTGAGGTCAATATGAAAATTGGAGCTATGGGGATATTATTCGGCCTGTACCATACCTCCCGCTTTTATGTCTGAAGTAATGTTTTTGTCTTCTGCTTTTACCGTTTCTATGGAGTTGTGCAACTCAAACCGCAGGATGTAGTTCAACAGCAGCTATTATTGGAGTCAGACATGGAACTAGTACTATTCAAGAGCACTTATTGCATTATGAAGGCAATTTTTTAATCTGTTTGTCAGCCTCAAATACATGAATCAACCAAGGCATGTTGAATTTGTCCTTCTGAAATTGTAGAGTAGTTTTTGGCCGAACAGGCAAATTCAGGTCAGCTGTAGGATCCAGTTGATTCCCATGCACCATAATTGCGCAGTTATTTCTTCAGTTAGGCTTTTATTTTCACTGCAGCGTATTGGATGCACATGTGATTTGTCAGCATCTCTAGTTTATTGTCCGTGCACATCTCCTCCTGATAAAACTGAGCGGAGGCACAGTATGTCTGCAGTGTAAAGCAGCGGACGTTCTGAAAAGCTGACGTCTGTATAAATGCGAGTCTCATTCAGACCCCCCTCTGCCTCTGCCATATGGAAAACTGATTTAGAGTGAGGGTCAAGAACAGATCTGCATGTTCTTACCAAACACAAGCTCACTGTTGTCAGTATTTCCTTCCCTGGGAACGAACAAATCCCTGAGCCTGTAGGTATGTGGAACCAGGAATTTAACCTCAAACTGCCTGGTGTCCAAGACTGAGGAGACGTTTTCCTTCTAAGTCTCTAATATCCCAATATACAGCCGTAATTGTTTGGGCAATAATTTTTAGTTTTTGACTGTGGTCAGCTTTTTTAAATCAACTGTTTGTTGAATGCTGTTGGTTGATATCTTTGCTGCCTTTTTACATATATTTTTGTTGTTTTTGTGTGGGAGGATGCCATCATTCAGGAATATTGTCTTTTTAAAAGACAACCAAGTCCAGTGATTGATTTTTAGCCAAGGTAATGACGTAGCTTCAGGGCTGGCAAGTTCTGTCGGACGGAAATGTCCAACTGCTACCGGATGGATTGCCATGAAATTTGATTCAAACATTTACGTTCCCCTCAGGATGAATTGCAGTAACTTCAGTGATCCCTTCACTCGTCATATACACAGTGATACTCAGTCCCTCCCACTGCGGATATAAACTCTTTAAAACATTTCCCTCTGGCGGGAGGCTGCGGCCCAACTGGACTAAAACCTCCACATGTCACAAAACCAGTGGTTCCCAGCTGGCGGGTTGAGGGTCCATTCTGAATGGGCCGCAAGTGACTCGCGAATGTGTCAATATTATGAAAAACACACTTCATATTGAGGTACACTAAATTTCTGCCATAGAGCTTTTATTTTGAAGTGCAGTTTCCTCCTGTAGAAGAGAACAAGCAGCTGCTTCACAGAGACAGCAAACTAGCTCAATGACACGGCCGAACACAAGTATGACGCCGAATATATCTAACTGTGTGGACCTTGAACTAATAAGTAAGGATAAATCTGGACCCCATGGCTGGACCAGTTAGGAACCACAGTTCTTAACTGCAGCTGGCCTCATTGACAAGGCCCTTGACCCCACTGATGTGGACTCCTATAAAGTATACTAGTCAGGCTTCACCTCTAGGGCACCATTATCAAATCATTTTAGTCTACTTTATCAGTAAAAGTTAAAACCGGCAATCAGCGTACATCTGTTACTGGTTTTTGTGGTGATTTTCTTTTGCCAAGAATTGTCCGTTTAAGTGACAGTGTTTACCTCCCCACGTGCATATGATCCACCAAAACAAGTTCCTCTGATACTATTTTGCAAGAGCACTGTCGCTACATCCTGGGCTTAGCACCACCCAAGACGACTGCGAGTGGCTTGAAGAAATACAAACAAGCCAGAACTTTTCTTTCCCCAGAAATATAAGTGATAATGTGTGCCTATAGACCTTTTCTCTAACGCTGACACAGTGCTGTGGAGATAAGGCTGACTACGTTAGACTAGCGTTACGGTAACACAGACAGATATCTCTGCACTTTGTTTGTTCTTTTTATACTTCTTACCGTGCATCTCTGCTCATTCCTTTGACAACTTTGTTTATGTCAATACAACAAAGCAAATTCCTTGTACATGAAAACCTTTTTCGCAAGAAATCAGATTCTAAAATATCTCAACATCTGCAACACAGATTGGCAAAAGTTTATACCGACATCAAAGACACTCATCAGAATGAGTTTCCCTAATGACTTTGACCATCCTCTGACTTTTCCACCGCCACCAGCAGGTTGGCATTTGTATTTCAATGAGTGAAATGTCACCACAACTATTGGGTGGATTATCTAGCAATTTCGTGCAGCCATCTGTGGTCTCTGTGAGAAATGGTGATCCCCTAAATTTTCTCCTTGTGCCATCATCAGGTCAGAATTGAATCATCTATCATCGTTTTATTTCCTGGGCCACACAGTATTTGGCATCCTTAGTCAAGTATTTCATTAGTCAGCGACTTTGTGCCAAGCATGCTGTTTGATTTATTTGTTTTTATCAGTCACCCCCCTCTCTGTAATCGTCAACACAAGCATTATATCTCATTCATAGATACGTTCAGGGCCTATGGATTTACACCTGCCATTTTCTTGCTGGCATGTGCACTTTGAACCTTTCATATCACATGGAAGAGAGTGATGATGATGTTGAATTGCTCTCTGGAGCACCAAAAAGCTCGTGTCAATCACAACCTTATCTGCAGTGACGCTTCTTTTCACCGATAAATCTGTCAGTGATTTACTCAAATGCCTGCCAGATGCTTTTAATATTTGAACCATGTCATCGTCTCAGGCCTCCCATTTTGCGCTTGTCATGTTTATTTAGTCGGGACGGGAATCATGACTAATTTCATGTCACTGGTATTTAAAAGATGGATGTGAAACAGGTTAAATGGATGTTTAGAAAAGTAAAAATAAGCCCAAACACATTGCTCACAGCCTTTTCTCACACACTTATCCACCGGCTCACACTGGTAGTTTGTAAGAAAGGAGTCTGTCTTATTGCCTTTACAACCTTCAGTAAACTGTTTGAATTGCTTGCTCTCAACAAGGCATGGCATGTCACCGGCATGTCATTTCTGTGACAAGTTAAGTCATCTGCTGTGGTGACTCAGGGTAATCGCATCAACTTGTTCAAGGAGAAATAAGTGCCTTCTGCGGCCAGGCCCCCTTTCACATTTCTTTCTGAAATGAGATGATGTAGTTTTACACAAGACACTATGGTTGAATGGTAGTTTGCCATGTGGTGTTGAGAAACAAAAGCACTTAATGGTTTTCGCCTGTTTACTGTAATCATTTGCAGACTGTTTTTGTTCTTTTTGTTCCTCCATTAGATTGCTAATTTTATATTTTAGTAGCAAAACAAAAGCTTAATTTGAGCTACATGTTTTTGATTATAGTTATGTTTTGGTCTTGAAGTTTATTTTATCCTTCTTATTCTGTGTTTAACTACTTAAAATTGGGATTTTTTCTTCTTAAAGTAGTATTTCCCTGCTGGAAAGATGGTCTTTTCATAAAAATAGGCTGTCTATGCAATAGGAAGACAGAAATACTTTTAAAGTTATTGTTACAAGACCAGAGAAAACAGAGAAAAAAGGACTGTGGCTTTTGGTTTTGCTCAGGAGGTAGAAAACCTACGACTACCGGAATGCACCGCACCAGACCAATAAAGGGTCCCACTGGTAGGTTACATAATGCATGCTCGTGTGTTTGACACAATGGTGGCAAACGATCTTGTATTACAGGTAAGTTGTACGTTAAAAAATGTTTCTGAAAACATTTTAGGTGAGAAATAGGCAACACAGCAACAGAATCTATATTTGACCAGCACTGCTTAGTTTTGCAGTTTGATCCCAGTTTTTTCAGCCTCTGTTTTGTGCAGGAAGCAGCTTGGCGCCCATTTCTAGTTAACAAGCTCGCTATTACAGCTCAACAAGGCACTAAAATATGTTTCTGAAGACATTTAGGTGAGAAAGAGGCAGTTCAGTAATATAATTTTGATTTATGTTTGATCAGCGCTGCCTAGTTTTACCATTTGATTGGATTTCAGTCCAAGTATGAGTGAGAGAAAGGGACAGGGGTGGGTCTGTCTCTTTATCTGCCTCTACAGTCTTTGTGTCTGTGGTGACAGCATGGTCCGCGGGCAACACGAAGATGTGGAAGTGCAGCCTGTAGTTTCAGTAACAGCCTGGGAAAGCGACCGAAACTCGCAGGCTGACTAATTCAGTGGAGTTTTGCCAGTGTTGTGTTGTGGATGGTGAAAAATACACTTGATTATTTTTTTAAATTCAAAATTCGAATCATTCTTGATCTTGGACGCAGGAGTCTTGATAGTCTATGGCAACTTACAGTGCAGTTAAGTCGGTGGTGTAGGTGTACAGCTGGGGCGCACCAGAATTGCGCTCCATTTTTTTTCTACAAGTGAGGACAGGCTGGTTCGCTAGATAGCACCAAGGTCCCAAGAATCCTAAATGGAACCAGTCCAAGAGCCAGAGCTAATTTGGTAGAAAAGGAGGGAAGTAAAAGACATAAAAAGTTTGACTAAGACCTCGATCACACAGAAAGCGTTTTAGCAGTAGGAGGTGGTTTTTTTGTAACAGCTTTTAATGAGAATGAAGCTTTTTGCTTGTGGTTTTGTGTTGCGATGTGTTCTGCGTTCTGCTAAGCACTCTGAACTCCTCGAGTTGAAAAAACTGAGGAAAAGAACTTCACGTCAACTCTTTTTTATCATCTTTTTTTCCCATTGTCTAATCGGATGATTTGAGAGGCGGGCCTTCTGTGGTGGTCACGACAAGTTTACAGTTAGTAAACAATGGAGGAGAAACTGGTGGTAGTGGTTGCTGGATACACAGAGCTATACAGCCCGACAATAGGTTGTCAAACTGCCCCTGAGTCATCCTAAAATATGCCTAAAAATGGCCATCATGGAGGCGAAGCTCCTGGACCAACTGGTGGTACTCCCCATGATCCACCCTTTTATTTCAGGGTCTCATGTGCCCACACAGATCTCTGTTTCCCTGTGCCAAACAAACGATTTGCTGACAGCCTCTCACCTTCAACCTGCAAAACGCTGTCTGTGTGATCAGGGCCTAAGTGCACAACGCCAATTGTCATTCAGTTCCCGTAATCATAAAGAACAGCTATAAATGGCCACTTTTATTGTCCCTCATATACAGATGTGTCTGAATAAAAGCTCACAATAAATGGGT
>JAPZEB010000001.1:32358410-32370219 GCA_029783705.1 Chaetodon striatus
ATGGGTACACACAAACAGATGCATTTTGTAATGCAAGTACGTAAAAGGTCAGGACACCCCGGGGAGAGTACGCTGACCTTTTTATTAAATTTATAACAGGAAAATTGCTCATGAGTGAAAACAATAATGACAGTGAAGGTGCGATGAGATTTCTCTCACTGTAACAGCTGTCCGTGTTATATCTTCCTCTGACCTGCCAAAAAACATCCCAAGTTACAAGTCGCAGCCAAAACAATGTGAAAAATTCCTAACCTTAAGCTGTAGATTGTGGAGAAATCCCTGGCACGTCACCTTGTCTTTACGTCAGCTATCTGGCCTTAATCAGTCTTTGTGAAAATCTTTGTGAAGCTGTTTGACAAAGGCCCCGCATGCCCTCAAAAACAAGCTGGAAAATAGTGTATACTTCAGAGTTAACTGGCACTGTTTGTAGTGGTAGATAATACATTTGATAACCGTACAGACAGATGATATGTAGCAGACTTGTAACGCTTCTGTTTAGTCTCACAAATATTTCATAAATCAGTTATAGTTGAGCCAGAACTCTGCTGCCTGAGGGCTGACGACAACTGGAAGACGAGCAAACACTGCACCTGTTTTTAAGGCCTTACTCTTGTTGCTTGTTTTTGTAAAGATTTTACAAAATATCTACAGAGAACAGCACTTCTGAACAAGTCTTTTAATTTGTTTAAAGTGCATGATGAGAACTTTTTTTGTGCAGCAGCTCATAGCTCTTACACCCCAAAACATAAGTTAAAATTATAATTTCCACATCCACGATTGTCGTTACACTTAGTAGTGTGTGTAAATTTAATCTACCCATGTTCATGAGGATCTTTGCTTTACTCCGTGGATGTCCGAGTGCAGATGAGAAACCACAGTTGGCACCTGTAGACACATCCGCATATGCAGACACCAAATGTCGTGTAAACAGAACAGCTTGCACATCCTCTTTCGGAGGCCGCATATGTTTTGGAGTATCTTCAGCTATTTAGGACAACCTGCCCAAGGACTTGCTGTAAGAGGAGGTGGAAATAGTGGTGTCTTTAAATGTACACAGAACACTTTGAACTTTTTTAGCCTGTATTTTAGTCAGTTTAAAGATGTTTTTAAGCATTTTTATTTGTATTCACTTTTGAACTTACGTCCTTATTTATACCTATTTACAAAACAGTCAAAATAGTAACAAAAGACAGAGCAATGCTGTCATTGCAGTCAGATTCCTCTGGTAAAGATTCCTTCAGTGGTCTCTTCTTCTTCAAGACAAACGGACCTGTTGATTAAAACCAATACAAGTATTGATTAAAGCAGTTTCACATTGAAAATAAGTGTTTCTCTAACGCTGTTTGGCTTGCCAGAGAGGGTCTGGTAACCCAGCTCCTGCTAATATGAGCTCACCTTTATTCTGATCTGGGAGTTGAATTTTCCGCAGAGGTCTCCTCCTCTCCAAAAACAATTGGATCCAGTAATTTAAACTGGTAAAAATACTGAATAAAGCAGTTTCAGATTAAATATCAGTGTTTCTTTAATGCTGTTTGGCACAGCAGGGACTGGTGTGGAGGTGCTGTTAACTATTGCTATGCTTGTTTCTTTTATGACTGAACATCCAGATATCTGATGACTAAAACCCTATAAGATAAGATAAGATATTCCTATATTAGTCCCACAGTGGGGAAATTTCCAACTTCATCGCTTCAGTTAAAAACAACCAAGATCTAAAAAGTGTATTTGTAAAAATGCGGCTTAAAACTGATTATCAATCGATCAATTTTATTTATAAAGCCCAATATCACAAATCACAATTTGCCTCAAAGGGCTTCACAGCATACAACATCCCTCTGTCCTTTGGACCCTCACAGCAATCAATGACAGCTTCTGGCAGACAACACAAAGAGTCACTGATGCCACTGATAAGCGACTGTAACCAAATGTCCTGAACCATGTCCTTGAATAAAATAACAGGTGTCTTTGGGTTTGAACAAAAAGGTTTGGGATAATGTTAGTACACAAGTCAACAGAACATATAAAATTGATCGACAAATTACATATTACGAATTATATCCTTCAGTTAAGCATTTAACTTAAGTTGTGGATCTTCTTATTGCCATCATTTCCTGTTGTGAGTACCTACAGTAAATATCCGCAAGTGTTCATCGTTTAGATTCGACAGTTATAGTAAACCTCCTGACTGATTGGCTCTCCTAAACAGGCTCAGCTGACTTTGGATTTTCTCTATTAAGTCCGCTGACCGATTCTATAACTCAGCCAAGTAGCAGCTGATTTGTCAATTCCTTGTCTGGCTGGTGTTCCCCTTTTGCCATCTGGTCTGAATTTAGCCTTCTGTGTCATCACTCGTCAGTTGACAGAAAAGGCTCCTGGAAACATAGCTGCGGAGGTCCATCCATGGAAAAACTTTTTTTCTGAACCTGACAGTAACTTCACACGCCATTTACAGCTTCAGCCGAACCGTCTCCGCGAACACATGCTTACATACACGTGTGCAAGTGGTGTGTTATCAGCTTGCGAGGAATTTGAGGCGTCTAAACAGTCTGAGTGTTTTAATTTGTCAAAATTAGCTTTCATCATTGTGTTGTGAGCTTTAATGAACCGTTGATGGTTTTAACAGCTCAGATTTGTCAAAAATAATGGTGGTCAGCCAAAGCTCCCACATATCAGATGTCACTTTCGGGGAAATTAGGCCTCCTATCAACGAATTTCACCATTCTTCACCCACACACAGTTTATTTTTCACAGTGTATTCCTGTAATTCCTTCACGGATCAACTATATTTGGGTTAAACCTTTTCTCTTTGTCATCTCTTTTGAAATTTCAACACCTTTTACATCAGACTGCATGGAAAGCTCGTGATTATAATGATTGGATTTTTCATTTCCCTGGCAAGCCAGACCTCCTGCTTGGCGCTTTGAATAATACTGAAAGCATTGAGTACAAGTTGGCAAAGGGGACATTATTTGACAAACTACTGCAAGGCTCAGTAGATTTTTGGGCAAGCTAATCTTGCTGATGGAGAAAGAGTTGTGTTTGGATTAGTGTGTGTGGAGGGCCTGCAGCTCTCCAGTGAGAAAACACTGCTCACTCTGTCTCCTCCAAACTGGGAGCGCAGAGGCTGGCGGCTCTGTCATCCAGGTATGTTTCATAGATAAAGGTGTGTTTGTTGAATTAGTGGAGGGTGGAGTGAGTTTCTTGCAGCTCTGTTGATTATTTTTTCAAACGTCTGGACCCATGGGTGTGGTAAGAATAGGATTATTTTGTAACTTCACAGTTAAAACATTTTATGAAAGCCTGTCATTACTACACTAACATTTCCTTCTTTATATTTAACGCATTGTCACCTTCTTTAATTACTTACATATGCTGTCCAACCTCCCAGAAGAAATAAAAAGTCTAGAAATAAAAATTTGTGGCCAGTGCAGGGTTTGGCTGTTAAAGGGACAGTTCACCCCAAAATCTAAAATGCATATTTTCCTCTTACCTGTAGTGCTAGTTATCAGTATAGATCTGGTTTGAGTTGTTGAGCGTTGGAGATATTGGCTGCCTTCCTAACAGCCGAATGGCACTAGTTGTGGTGCTCAAAGCGCCAAAAATACCTGTTGATAAACTCAACAGCAATGTCTCGTTTCAGCAATCATGACCTGGTTACTCAAGATAATCCACAGACCTTGTTGCAAGCAGTTTCGTGTAGGAACTACTTTTTTGTTTGTGCCTAACTACACCCACCAACCGTATCATCGTGCAGAAATGCCCAGAAACGTCACCGCCACGCACAGGGGCTTAAATTAACGCCCGCCAAGCGCTAAATGCAGGTAGATTTTCTGTTTGACGTAGGTTTGTAACAGACATTTTCAGGATACGAAAACCATCTCAGATAATACAACCATTTCATGGTATGACAGACTTATTAATATTATCAGTCAGAATGACCCTTAAAGGAGTGAATATGGAGGGGTTATTTTTGTTGAATATTTTTTAATGTAAGTACGTGTATGTGTGTATGTCTCCCCTTTAAATATAATAAATTTAAGGTGAGATTCTCTGTCCAGTCGCCTTTTTAAAAATATCATAAACAAGCAAATGTACACAGTTTGATAACCTCAGTACACCTTTAAACTGGTATACCGCTGCCACCCTTGTTTGGTGAGTAAATCTCAGAAGGCCATGCACCACACTTGCGGGTAAATGTTTGTACCAAAATAGTGATGTAATAAGTGAACCATGCTGAGAGTCTCTACTGCGCTCTGGTGTCATTTAGGGGCAAACTGGCCATCTTGAGCACTCCTAGTTTTGCGACACTGTTTTCTGGATGGGACATAGATCTGCTTAACTATCATTGCTGCCAGCTTGCGTCGCGCCCATACTTATGAAGGTAATGAAATAATAACAGGGAGGCCAAGTAGTTTGAACCAAGAAGGCAAACTCTTTATTGGCACAATAAAAGCACTAGCCATATACAAAGCATCACTGCTTACCACAGGGGACGTATTCACATGCTGAGGCTGTGGTGATGAGTTGTTCAACAACAATTTTGGTGAGAATGTTGCCTTGGCCTATCTTAAAGTTTGTATCCAGCATGAAATGTTATTGTCTCAATGAAAATGTAATAAAACAAATGTATATGAGACACAAATTGGAAACGTATTATTTTCGCCAGTAAAAAATGTACTGGGAGGATTTTTTCATCTATCAGCCAGGTTGGCTGGTCTGTCAAAAAGTTAATTACACTGGCAACGCACTTCCAGTGGGTCATAAGTGATGGCTGGTAGAAGTTATTTTGTATGAGTCTAGTATGACATTGTTTTTAGGAAAATACTGCACAGTAAAACTTTTATGATTAGGCAGATTCTGTGCTCTCAGCTGTTAATAAGCTGTATTAGGATTGAAAAAACTGGTTTAAATAATCTGTTTTCACTCAAGGCTTTGACACATCAAGCCAACGGTTGGCCGTCGGTCAAGGTTGAGCCGTCGGTGCGCATCTGTTGCCCACGTTTTTCTGGGCTTTCCCACACCATTGGCACTAGTTGACCCCTGTCAGCTGTTTTTTGGCTGATTTTTACAGTTTATAGTTGGCTGAGACACTAATAAGATTTAGTTACTGTTGGGTAGATCAATCCAGAAAGATACATATGACTTGAATAGATCGTCATATGCTTTGTATTAGGGCTGGACGATATGAACAAAAATTAATACCTCAGTATTTTCAGGCTGAATGGCGATACACAATGTATATCTCTGTATTTTTTATGAAATGGGCAACAGGTTTTCAGCTGCGAGTCAAAGCCACATTTGAGATGTCACAGGACTTTTATAAAAACAGACTTTGATCAAAATAAAATGCAAAGACAGGGATTTTATTCCCCTGTTTGAAGATAAACAGCAGCACAGGACACAAAACTATAACATGAGTATAAGAGTATGAAGTAGGTTTGAGTCATTGAGTTGTTAAAAGTCGTTTTCCATCTGTTGGCCTCTCAAATGAATCTAGTGCTGGAAAATGTTTTAAATATTTTTATTTATTTAGGCTATTAATCTTATTTATGCACAGAGCATCAACAGAGAGGCCGAGGGGGGGAAGGAGTGAGAGACACTTTGTCTGCATTATACAGGTCCTGTATATGAAACATGTGTGTTGTCGCTGCATTTTGTTAAACACATCTGTTGCCTGCATCCAGGCGCTGTCTCAGTGTCACACATTAGACTACAACCACCAAGAAGAATGGTGATGCGCTATGATCCACCTCACACACAAACTAGCAGCACAGCGCTGTACTGCATGTGTGCTACTGTGGTAATTTCATTCATTTCACAGATTTAGCATAGCACTTGCAACATATAGGCTGATGTCACACTGTAGACTAATTAACAGACAGATTCAACAGAGGAGCAGCTCTGTGTCTCTCCGAGTGTTGGTGGAGAACTTGTGAGTGAATGAGTGGGGCGGAGCTGTGCAGAGAGTATGACAGAGGAGAGATGCACACTCTTATGCGTTATGTAACGCAACTTGACCCCATATCGATATATGTGGTATTGTCTAAATTTATATCTTGCTTGAAAATATATATCAGTTTATCGTACGTAGTTGTTATACTGCCCAGCCCTATTTTGGATGTAAAATCTTAATTTGTAAAGTAAGTAGTAACTGCAGCTGTCAGATAAATGAAGTGTAGTAAAAAGTGTATTTCTAGCTGAAGTTTAGAGGAAGTATGAAATAGCATGTTATAGAAACACTCAGGTAAGGAATATGTACCTTAAATCTCTACATACGTACAGTACTTGAGTAAATGTAGTTGGTTTCCTGCTTTATAGACAGCAAAACATCTCGAAAACCAGGTATCAAGAACAGGATATTTGGGGGTCAAATCACAGCTATTTTTATTTCAGTACAATCTCTAAAATATGCTTTTAGCATTAGCAACAGCTTGAATCTAATTTATAAAGCCGATACTTTATTAAAAAAAATTAAAAAAAGGAGGGTTGTTCTGGCCATCTGGCTCTGAGCCCTCCGCTGTGCATTCCACAGACGGCCCATTGAAGTGAGCTGATCTGAGCTCTGTGATAAAACTTAACCAAGTCAAAACAAAAGCTCTCTGGATAACTGCAGTGATTGAAACAGAGCTTTGAAGGCGCTCCCAGCTGCAGAGGAGAGCGACGCAGCCCTCCGAGCTTAAACAGAGCACAGTGAGGGGAGAGCCAAACTGCCATGAGCTGCCTGACAGCCACAGGAGCCGCGGCTTCAGGTTTCCTCATCTGGAAAAGCCACTGTAGCAGACCACGACCGAGTGGGAAACAGGAGATGGGATTATGCACATATACTATCTTGTCAGACTGTCAGAGTCTTCCCTTCAAGCACACAACCGGCACAGTCTGTCCTCTGGAAACCGCAGTGGTTTTACACAAATGAGCAAATTAACTTAAACCTGCAATAACAAGCAGTGGAAACAAGCTGTAAACACAACACTGACACACAGTTTGTGAACTCAGCAAACAGTGGCTAATTTACACGTCCAGCAGTTAAGGAGCAACATTATCACTCATTAAGAGTCGTGTGTCTGGCCAATTGGTGAATTATAATCTCTTATAATTTAATAATAACAATATTTCAGTAATAATCACTGTCTCTTTTAAATCTGTTTTTGGTTTATTTCCCGTGGGAAATATGTGATGCTGGAGCTGCTGAATGCTCCACTGTGTTCACCAGCTAGTCGCTAACTTTGCCTGCCTGCTCTTTGGTTTGGTATTGAGCAGATATTGTACAGTGTTTTCTTTTAGAGCTTGTTCAGTAAAAAACAGCTGCCTACTGTGGCTGAAAACAATATGAGAGTACAGAGGTATACAGAAATATTATCAGTAAAATGTCAAAAGGAAAAGTTCTTGTCAGAGTAGCCCCTTGTAGAGTGTTAATTCAAATATATTACATCATTGGGTTATTACTACAAATGCATTAACATGTTACAGATCGAATCGGATTTGGCTGTTCGATAAGAACATACAACTATTTGATCCTTTTTTATAGTTTGAGAGTTTGAAGGGAGTTTGGTGTAACGTTCAGACATTCACATAATCAAGAAAATGTCAGAAACATCAGAAATGTGCAACAACATTGCTGCAACAACAGCAACTGACACAAAGTATCAAACAAAAGCCAGAGACTGTTTCATATCAAGCTGCTGTTTGCTGTAAATTCACCACTTCTAAGGCAGGAATGAGAAGATAACGTCATCTCTGAGCCTGATCCTACAAAGCCTCTCTTCCTCTGGGGAGCTGCCTCAGACTCACCCTGAGCCTGGGTTTGCAGCTGCCTGTAGAGGACAGCAGTGAAAAAGCCAGGAGTGCTCACTCTGAAGCTAAATCTGGGGACCAAAACATCCCGTCTAGAAACAGCTGCTTGACTTGAAGAATCTCAGTCAACTGGGGGTCTTTAACTGACGGTACGAATCTTAGACTTTCTGCTCATACATATATGCAGCATTTTAAGACCTGCAAGAAGCAGACTAAACAATGTTAAATCACATGTAAGATGATAGAGCATGAATAAAAAAAAATATAGGAAAAGAACACGACACCACAGACAAATACAGGCACAATCACAACCTCACGACAACCAGCAAGACCTAAGTCTTAGGATGCATTCACACTGGCGCTATTTGGTCCGCTTTAAACGAACCCTGGTCCGCTTCCACGGATAGTTTGATTTGTTTGGAGTGGTGTGAACGCTGAATCAAACTCTGGTCTGGACCAAACGAGCGAACCCTGGTCAGCTTGAAGTTTGAAAACTGGGGGTCTCGGTTCACTTACAAGTGAACCTTGGTGCGGTTCGCTTATAGTGGGTATGCAAACGGACTATCTGGCAAACCAAAGAGAGGAAGTGACGTAGAGCGCAGTGCACACGTATAATTTACAGACATATATGTGATCTGAAAACTTTTAAATCCTTGCAGCACGTCGTAGTCTCTCACTCTCTGCGTCTTTTTCAGTACTGCTGCAGAGCAACATGCTGGGTAGGGAATGGAAGGGGATGGATTTCTGTTTTCGGTCCTGGCCAATTGATGAGCCGGGTTTTTTTCTTCCTCATGTTTTTTTTCTTCCTGGTCAGCAGTTGTTTCGGGCAATACCGCCCCCAAACGAGCAGCTGTTGTAACTGCATGACGCTGTCCAGGCGGTTTGGTCCGCTTTAAAAAGTGCAGCGTGAAAGTGAACCGAACCAAACGAAGGTGTGAAATCTTTTGGCATTCCCCTCCCAATCGAACGGAGTCCCCCTGACTATCCTGGTGTCAATGCGCCTTTACTTTGCAAGTTGCCCACCAAAAAAATACACTGTGACTAAACTAACATAAATAAAAAAGAGCAAGTGTTATGCACAGTCAAATTTGTTGTGCAAAAAGTATAAAATATTGTCACATTGTCCAATATGTATATGTACAGCGACACATATAATCACCGGTTTAGTGGTGCAATGGCCTGTGGATTCAAACTGTTGACATACTAAAATGTCTTGTTTTGTCCACAATCCAAACACATTTATGTTCCTTTCACAGACGAGTAAAGTAGCCAGAAAATATTCACATTTAAGAAGCTAGATTAGAGAATTTTTACTTTTTTCTTTAAAAATGACTCTAATTAATCGATTAATCATTGACAACTGTTAGACTAGTTGATTGACAGCTGCAGCTCTACTTTAAACAGATCTGTGGCTGTATTATACTACTTCACCTATCACTGGCAATATGGCTTTACTGTACTGTACTGTAGCCATAAATTGTGCACCACCATAATAACAGTTATGATACACTGGTAATTTGGATAAACTGTAGTTGCCCCCTTCTAGACAATTCCAGCTGGATTTATGACAAGGACTACAGAGTCTGCAAGAAAGCTCCACAGTGTGTGGAGCTTTTTGTGTGTGTTTTCTGAGACTCCAATAAAACAACAAGCCACTGACATGTAGGTTAGTCACATTATCCACCAGGCCTGGGCACATTGCACTGCAACAAGTCAGCCTACATTCTCAGCTCATTCACACACTTAACTAGATGCAACTATGCTTCTGTAACACTGACCAGACAGGCGACATGCTGTTACAACAATGATCATTGCAGTGAGCCAGGACGGTTGTGAAAGTCAGCTCGTGTGCTATCTCCATTTTGTCTTAAAATGGGACGTAAGAAACTCCTTTCAGTAGAGGACGGTTGAACTGGTTAACGTTACGAGACGGTGCCTGAATAACTTCCTACAACAGCACTGTCAATGCAGTGTCTAGTAGCCGTAGACACGAAACACACACGTATCGACAACAATAAATCAGAATATTTCCACAGATAAATTGCTTGTAGATGAAAACCATAGCTAAGGAGAGCAGGCTCGTACAGAGCCAAGTGTACAGGCAAACAGTGTTCGTTACCTTTACCGGCTGTTCTTCTCATTGTCTCGGTGTAATCCTCGTTTGCATTCCCCACGACTCAACCAACCGCTGAGAAAATAAAAATAAATGAAAAACCAAGTGGCAGCTTTTCAGTCTGTGGTTTGCTTTCTCCCTTTGATGAAACCAACAGAGACTCGTATGAACGAGGCGAACAGCGGTGGAGTCCCAGACAGACAAAGCTCAGAGTTGAGTCAGTTTGACGGTTTGAAAACCGTTTGGAAAGAAAAAAATGAACCGACAAAATAACCGTGTCGTACGCCTCAGTTAAACAAAGAGGAGCAGCCTCTGAGATAAAACAGACCCGGAGGTCCACTCTTTCCTGACAGACTGTGTGGTTTCACACCGGCTAACCAGCTAGCCTGTCGCTACTTCCTTTCTCTTTGCCTAAATAACAGAAGCAGTCTGGGCGGTGAAAAAAAGTTGAGGAAAAAGGCAGCAGCCAGATTCAGCACAATGAAGGCACCCTGTTGCTCCGCCGCATTTGTTACACTGCAGCGCCCTCTGCTGGCTCACGGCGGCGGCACGTCACACAGGCACAAAGGCTGTGGCGACACAGCGAGGTTGTTTCCTGTTATGTGGCAACGTTTCTGTCCCCATAAATGACTTCCTCATATTTTCCTCTTCTTCATCATACAAACACAGAATAATGAACGGTACAGCTTTAATGTCCACACTAAGAAAAAGCTGTGGGATTTTACTTTATTTTATTTTATTTTAAAATAGTTTTTTTTCCTTTTATTTTTTTTTTAACAGACCCCATAGTTTATTTTTGTATTCTATTTATTTATTTATTTATTATTGCATTTTTTGGGGCAAAATTGACAAAAATAGTTTTTTTTTTCCCTTTTTCTATGTTTTTTTTTTAAACAGACCCCCAGAGTTTATTTTTGTGTTTTATTTTATTTATTCATTTATCATTGCATTTTTGGGGCAAAATTGACAAAAATAGTTTTTTTGTTTGTTTATTTGTTTGTTTTTTAACAGACCACATAGTTTATTTTTGTATTTTATTTTTTTTATTTATTTATTGCATCTTTTTCTTCTTCTTCTTCTTTTTTTAAACAGACCCCATAGTTTATTTTTGTATTTTATTTATATTTATCTGAACGGTACAGCTTTAATGTCCACACTAAGAAAAAGCAGTGGAATTTTACTTTATTTTATTTTAAAATATTTTTTTTCTTTTTCTTTTTTTTAACAGACTCCATAGTTTATTTTTGTATTTTATTTATTTATTCATTTATTTATTTATTATTGCAAATTGACAAAAACAGTTTTTTTTTTTCTTTTTATTTTTTTAAACAGACCCCATGGTTTATTTTTGTATTTTATTTTATTTGTTTAGTTATTTATTACATTTGTGGGGCAAAATTGACAAAAATATATATTTTTTTCTTTTTCTTCTTCTTTTTTTTAAACAGACCCCATAGTTAATTTTTTATTTTATTTATTCATTCATTAATTTATTTATTACATTTTTGGGGCCATATTGACAAAAATATTTTTTTTCTTTTCCTTCTTTTAAAAGAGACCCCATAATTAATTTTTTTATTTTATTTATTTATTTATTAATTCATTGCATTTTTGAGGCAAAAAAAAACTGTTTTTTTTTTTCTTTTTTTTCATCTGTTTTTTTTAACAGAGCCCGTAGTTTATTTATTTATTATTGTATTTTTGGGGCAAAATTGACAAAAAATCGTATTTTCTTCTTTTTCTTCATCATCTTTTATTTTTTTTAACAGACCCAATAGTTGTGGGGGTTTTTTTTGTTTGTTTGTTTGTTTGTTTGTTTTTTATTTATTAATTTAGTTATTTACTTATGGCATTTTTGGGGGCAAAATTCACAAAAAACTTTTTTTTTCTTTTTCTTCATTGTTT
>JAPZEB010000001.1:32573826-32586043 GCA_029783705.1 Chaetodon striatus
AGTTTCAGTGACTTTGTTTACATCCATAAAATATTCCTGTTTATGCCCTTTTCCCAATTAAGACAATATTCCTACTAAACTGTGTATACGGTTAATGTAAATTAATGCTCCACTAATATTCTCATTTACATACATGCGACCAACATGTCTTTAATCACATCTAAACATGGAAAGTGAAACCGCTGTTGCTTGTGCCAGGATTTTTTCAAAGTTTCCTTACAGTGGCAGACATGTTGTCCAAACACAACCTTCCTCTTTCATCACTACAACCACCTTCCTAAAAAAGGTTTGTGTTGCGATATTTGCACATATCCGAAAACCTGCTGATATCCAAGTCTTAAATATAATGTTTAAAAGTCAGTGTGTTTCTCCTTCCGACCAGAAGTGTAGGCTTTTCTTTTGGGCATGCATCTCTACCCCAGTTGTGCAAACTGTTGGTTAGCTGGTTTGTGTACAACGCACAGAGCTGACCATAAACAGGAAAGAGGACGCATGCTGCAAACTGTGGTAAAAATCCCAATTCAGACGCATGTTCAGGTCCAACAGGTCGACCCACATCACTCCCATTTTAGTTTCTTTACACTGGCCTCCCATCAGGTTCAGTATTCACTTTAAGATACTTGTTCTCACGTACAGAGCCTCAATGGTCAGGCACCTGAATGCATCACTGATCTCCATCCATATATCGGCAGTAGGTCCTTTAGGTCGTCAGAACAGGACCCCGCTCCAGACTCAAAACAAAAGGTGATGGTGCCTCTGACGTGGTGACTCCAACACTATGTGACTCTCTTTAATTGTTTGATTATGTGATTGCTTGATTATATTTTGTGACGCACTTTGTGAATTTAATTTCTGTGAACGGTGCTATATAAAATAAATGTTGTTATTTATTATTATTATATTTCAAATGTGCTGTACACATGTCCAAAGATGGCCCTTAAAACCCAAATAATACTGGCATGTCCTAATCAGGAAGCACTTTATTTGAAAAAAGGCCTAATTTAGAATATTAGGATGGAAAATGCCATTTACATGACCATGTCTAATTCAGAATATTGTCATGTTTGGAATAATTGTGTTGTTGTGCTTAAATGGAATTGTGTTGATTCAACTTAAAAAAACAATCATTCATTTTTCAGAAAAATCTGTAATATGCTGTGCCTTAGCAAAGTCATTTTGTTTTACCTGTGTTTTATTTAGTTTAATATTATTTCAGCAGTTTCTTCCTATATAAAACCTGCATTTTTATTTTCATTTCTATGTGGGAGTGTTGCTCCACCTATCATAAATCAGCTCTGTTACGTCCAAATGTCTTGACTGATTATGTTGACAGATGCTTATTCAGAGTAAAGTGACAGAAGTGAATCATGACCTCCATTTTTTTAATGTGGAGTCAACGTTCGGCTTGTTTCAGTGTATCTGAGGCTGAGCAAAAAGTATGATATTCTTGGTATAATTATAAACTACAGACAGACAGAAGAAAACATGTCAGAGTGCTGCCACGGCTCCGTCTCAGCTTCACACTTGACTTCACGTCACAGCTTCTGTTGCTTCCGTCAGTGTCTGCTGCTGTCTTCCAGGAAAAGACCCCATCACTCAGAGGTGTAAGACAACACCTGACAGGGAACAATATCTCACCACATGGTCTGAGGCTGCTCTCATACATTCATGCCAGTGAATTTGGCATTCACCGTTTCCCCTCTGCAAGGAAACCCAACGCCGCTCGTACTGTATGCTCCTGGCCCCTGAAACCCAATCGCCCAAATCCCAAAAGCTACCTGCCCGCTCCTTTACAAACAACGCTCCTGTCGCAGGGCTGCGGATGGAAAAGTTGTCAGCCACAATTGAGCCCGCTGCTATAGACAAACTGTTCTTTTGCATCCAGCAAATGTCAGTAGGCCTTCTGCCAGACAAATACAGCATGACTCAGGCCAGTGACCTCCCCAGGGGAACATTTACCAGCTTCTGCACTTAGATCCAGTGGCGCTGACCTTGGACTTACTCCCCTGGCATACTCCTTTCACTCTCAATTTATTAAGTTTGACAGTCAACGACATTGGATAGATGTGTTGTCAAGGATAGATACGGCGTTTTACAGTATTGCTGTAGTATTTATCTACGTCTGAGATGATTTATGGAGACAGAGACATCGAAATTGAGAGGTAGAGATAGATAGATGGATAAAGGACAGACAGATAGACAAATGGTTCACAACCAGGGGTCCAGGGACTTCCAGGGGTCCTTGAGGGACGTCCACTGGGTCGTAAGAAAAATGGAGAATAGTTCATTTTCTCAATGTGACTATGAGCCTGTTTACACCTGGTATTAACACGATATTAAAAAATTCTGATATTAAAATGAGACATTTTGCAGGGGTTGTGATGCTCAAAAAAATGTATCCACTGATATACAGACGTCTTTTTTTAACATGTAAGTCTGTGGGACAAAGTCTTTTTGGGCCCAATGGTGTCACACGATGACTTGAAAGTTTTAATTCTACTGTTGCCTTCAAAGCCGAGTGAACTTACTTGAAATGTATTTTTTACTGATGGTTGTTTTATTTTATCTTAGCCTGTAGTGAAACTTTATTTTACTTTGTCTTTTATATTTGTGTTTATTTATTATAATTGTTATTTTATTATTTTTTTATCATCTTTTTTCTTTGCCACAAATGTTTTGACTTTTATGTTCAGCACCTTGTGTTGCATTTTATGTCTGAATTGTGATATATAAATAAAGTTATTATAATTATTATTATTACTGGTGGTCCGGTCAGGGTCCTACAGCTTAAGACATGAGTTAGATATTTATTTACTTTTTAAGGATTTTTTATTGCCCTGGAATTACATTTAAGAATAATTTCACAAAAACCATTAAAGGAAAAAACCTTAACCAACATCTATTACGTAAGGTTGGGGATGATTTTGCCCAGATATTAATTATAACACATAACATGACTTTTTGGTGATGTTAATGGAAGAGGCATTTGATGATACTTTCTTTTTTTCCAGGTACCCTTTATTTTGAGATTTTACAAGACTTCCCATGTCCTAGTATTTTTAAGACTTTTGAAAAATTAATTTCTGTCTCTATGTGTCAGCCCTGCAGTAGTCTGGCGGGTGTACCCTGCCTCTCGCCCAATGTCGGCTGGGATAGGCTCCAGCCCCCCCCACGACCCCCAAGAGGATAAGTGGTTACGAAGATGGATAGGTTAACCGACTGATATTTCTGGTGCCGACTAGCGAGGGGGCGGACGTGTAATTGTTTAGATGGCTAATCGCGTGCATGCTGATGTGTCCTGGTGACATTAAAGGACTGCCTGTTCAACTGACACTCCCCGCTAAGCAAACTGTTGATGCTGTTACACGTGTCAGACCAGCAGGGTTCCCATGGTTCCTAAAAAAGTCTTAAAAGACATTGATTTCATCTATTAGTTTCATTTATGTAAAAGGCTGCTTAACTGTCATGCAGACGCCACCACTAGCGGGTGCTACAGAGCCGTCAGACAGCAGTCCACAATGACCTTGCAAGATATGCATCCACTTAACTTCGTTAAAGGTAAAAGCTTCAGGAAGTTTCTGGAGTATGTTGAGCCTGAATGTTCATGTTCATATTCATACTGCATGGAGCAAAGTATGTCGTACTTCAGCGGCATTTAAAATCTGACATGGTTGTTGAAGATTGTGATTAAAGGCTTCAAAGGGCTCGTAATGCGCACAGTATTTTTTGGGACAATGTTTCAAATACTTAACAATAAATTGTGCTAAATTCTGACTGTTTTCTGAGTGTTTGTCGCCAGGAACATTCCTAGTTAATACCAGGTGAAAACATTGCCTCGTGTTGTGTTCTCATCAAACAAGATGCAAATCCTCCAATGTGTTACTCGCACGAGTTTGAACACTAGAATATTTTGTGTCGACTCGCTTCACATGCACAAATAACTCGCAACATATGCACGAAATCGCTGAATTGATGAATGAACTTCCACCAGTATGTCCTTGGCGTCATACGTCCCCAGAGGATCTCAATGCTCCTTGGCTACCACGGCACAAATTGGTCACTGAAGTTCAGATTTTTTAACTATTGCAAATAAGTGTATGACGCGAAATTGCGCTTGATTCGCACTGCTTTATTCGTGTGTTTTGCATTAATTGCATCGCGTACATCGCACCATATAGCAAAAACTTGTGTCTAATCCTGCCTTTACGTGTAATTCACTCACCTGAATTGTTTTATTCGCGCTCCATGTGAACACAACGTAAGAGCCATAAGAGTGACTAATCTGATCATAGGTGCCCTCACTCCTCTGTTACCTCCTCAACTGTAGAATTTTGTTCTTAATCATATCTAACAAACAAAATATTTTCAGACGGGGGTCTGTGACCCAATGTGGATCAATTTAGGGGTCCTTGACACGAAAAAGGTTGAGAACCACTGGGATAGATCGATATAAATACATGACTAAATGCAAACATCCTGTCAAACAGTATGAGCAGTATGAGCTCAGCTCTCAGGAAAGTGAGTGCAAAAGAGAGCTGCAGAACAGCAGCACAATCTCAAACCAACCAAGCTGCATCGAACCATCAGTGATTTCCATTGGATTTATCTCACAGCCCAACAGCTGCTTTGAAGTCGAGAGGCTTAAGCAGCTTGTTAGTTTTCAAATCTTTCAGCACACAAAGTGAGAGGGAATCACAGTTTGGGTTGTCAGGATAAGGTGTTATTAATCTGATAAGACTGTCCTGAGTGTGAATTCAATCCAAATGTACTTCTTGCAGCTCTCTTACAAACAGTGAGGAAGTGGATGCTGTCAGACGTTTCTTTGGTGTGTTTAATAAGAACTGTCTCATCCACATACTCATGCTGCTTCAATGTTTATGGTCTTGCTTTTTCTGTGAAAGAACCTTCCAAGGTTCAGTTTTTTAAAAGACAGAAAGTGCCAGCCGTTGTCAAAATGTCAAATCTGAGATGCACAGCGCTGCGCTCCACCCAGAATAGAGCCTCTGACAGATCTTCATCCATCTATGACACTTCAAGGTGTGAGAATGGAAGCAGGGTCACAGGTCGAAGTGTTCAAAACAGGCCCAGGTCTGGTGTGGCATCTGTACTCATCAGGTCTGGCATCTCGGTGTCGGGGCCTCCCACAGTGTGTAAGTGTATCCTCGAAACCCATCATCGCCGCTGTCTCCAAGGTAAGGTGGAGGAGAGTCTATTTCTGTGCGGAGACCCAAAAAAAAAAAGTGTTTTCTCTGCTCGTGTGGTGGAAGAGACCAAACAGGTGACTGAGTGTATCCCTCTCCACATCGCTCATTCCTCCGTTTTCCCCGCACAGCTTCCTCAGAACGTGATGCATGATAGCCCGAAGTGGTCGCACAGCTGGGTCACCGCTGAGCACCTTACCGCTACGACACGTTTGTGAATAGTGGCTCAATTCATTCTGTTGCAGATTGTGCGATTCAGTCACCGCCACAGCAGCTCGCTCTCAAATTGATGCCGCTTGAAAAGAGAGAAGAAATGAGGCAGTGATCTCACTGACATCTGAATTAGTCATGTGATCGGTCTCGCTCCGCTCGTCTGCAGGAGATCAATTGAAGTGTATTCCCCCAACTCCCGAGGATGCTGGGAGCAGAGATGCGGGTAGTAACTTCGAGGGAGTGGGGAAGGGAGGCGAGGGGAGGATGGTTTCAGTGTTGAGAAGCACTTGGGTGAAGTGTATGAAGGGAAATTTCTGTTTGTTGTCATGGTAACAGGCAGTGTGGTCTGTAGCAAAAACATATCCCTAGCATAGAGGCTTGATCAGGATCCAGCGGCTCCTCGCAGCACAGCTCCCCTCCTCCATTTTGAACGTGGGAACGCTGATTGTGTTGCAAATGTTAAATGATTCGTGATGCTTGGAATCATGAGATATACAGATCAGCAGAGCTGAAGAGGAGCAGGGAGAGTTTCATATGTAAAACTGGGCTGTAGTACTATCAGGGTGGATGTAGGCTTCATAAATGGGAGGTGAGTCACTGGATTGGAGTGGGGAGCGTGAGGAAGACGTTTCTTTTTATGGTGTGTGGGATTTCAATGCGACCATGCGTAAAGGTGTGAGAAAAACCATGTCAACAACAGTAACATTTACTGTAAGGGTGATACCCTACAACGTCAGAGTCTGACAGTCTGAGGAATAAAACCACATAAATACCATTATAAACAGTGCTGGGTGGTGCCCAAATATTTTCAGTGACTTGCAAATGTAATTAACTCGTCATGGTTACCACAATTATGTATTTGGATTACAGAAATATTTTCCTCGGCCCATTTAAACAGCGGGCAGTTCTGCAGAATTAACACTGTGTCTCTGCAGGGCGGGTTGATTCCTGGAGGACTAAAATCAGCAAGATCTGAACCTTTATCCTGCTGATTCTTGCTTTTTGCTGTGTCTCATAACCCGTGCTGTAAGGACAATACATACCTCGCATACCTAGCAATAGTCTTAAATAGTCTGTGTGGCATTTACATTATCTTATCTTTTAAATGCTCAACTTTGTAGTTATATATCAGCGTGTGAGGCGACTCCTTAACAGACTGAGAGGTAGTTATGAACTGTGAAGGCATACCCTTATTAAAAAGTTCTGTATATAACATTCAGAGTATTAATACAGCAGCAAACTACTACTTGCTGTGTAAAGAACAGTGGAGCGATGGCACCCTGAGCAGTGAATGAAGTAACACTACCTCTGAGTGTTTTGTAATTCCTGCTTCTCTGCGGTTTGTTGTGGTAAACCGGTCAGGCTGTGTGTGCATTTTAGTGCATGTGTGTGTATCCCACTGGCTAGCTTACTGCCACCAGTTTGCACTGTGGTTATACAGCGGTTGCTGCTGATATCAGGACAGCGTTATGGCAGAAGCACTGTTGCTTGTTTTTAATCTCTGTTCATGGCTGCTAGCTGTTGGCTCTGCCACCACCATGTTAAGAGCCGTGTGTCCAGACATTTTTATTTATTTTTAATGAAGACACTTACCTAGCAATGATCTTAAAGTTGGGATGATATTAAAAGGAACACTTTTTAAGAATTGATTTTCATAATGCCATATTAGTCATACATTTTCTATGAATGCAAATTGTCTTCTTTTATTATCCTGGATAAATGTTTATCTTTGCTGCGTATGTCATTGCCAAGTGTAAAACACAAATATTTTTATAATTCCAACAATAAAACAACCCATCTTTCCTTTGATGATGTCTGATTACTTGAGAAATATTTCCCAGGCCAGCATCTACATTAAATTACATAAGTTAAATTAACTCTAAAAGCAATTTTATTAGGGATTGTTAGGGCTTAGTTTTATTTCAACTGAATTAAGTTATTTTTATTTTGTATTTTTAACATTTTTCTTAAGAACCATTAAGTTTTCAATCACAAGAATTCAGGAATCTCAATGTCTGAATTGACATGACATGACTGTACCCCACCCCCTCCTCTCAGGTGACTTTTATCAGGGTTTGAATTAGATTAGAAAAGTAAAAAAAAATTAAAAATATGTAAAAAACAAAACAAAAACCCCACAAATTCATGCTGAAAACAACAAAAACAAACCTAAACAAGAGCCAATCTTGCGATGGCTCCAGCCTTGATATAGTGATCTGCGAGTAAAAGCAACTCTCGGCCAGGGATGTAAAGTGGAGGTGGGAGAGTGGGCAGTGACCCCTTTCCTACTTCCCGCCCCTTTGCCCAGACCACGGCCATCTTTAAACTCAGCCTTCATTTTGATCTCAACTACGCACCTGACTCTATCTTGCATGAGTGCAACGTTATTGTGTTCACAAAATCTATATGCAGACAGACGGACAGACAGACAGTATAAACACCTGGCGACTACTTAAAATGGCTTCTGTGGTAGTTTCCGCTACAATTGGTGTCACCAGGATCACAATATACCACGATGACACACAAATACAGACTCACAAGGTGAAAACAATACACGGCTGGTAATAAATAGTAACACATGATATTAATAGAATTTCACAACTGATTTAAAATGATAAATGACAGCTATAGCTCTCACAGTCTTAATAATCACTGTCAGAGTTACATGTGTTTCCCTTTATCAACCTGTGCACCTGTCAACAGTCATGAGAAACCCACGATGTATGTTAGAGGTAAGATTTCAACATGGGCAGTAAACGATGACCAGGTTTTGTTTTACTTCTCTGATCCGCATTAAGTCCATACATTCAATGAAGGGTGACACAATGGCTTAGTTGCTTGCATTAAATTACAGCAATGAAAACTGGGATTGTTCTCGCCTTGCTTGTGTGGATGTCTTCCAACAGTCCAAAGACATGCAGGTGAAGTGAAATGGAAACTCTAAATTGCTCTGTGGTGTGAATGTGAGTGTGACTGATCGTCTGTCTATATGTTTTTGATAGATGGGCCATGTCCAGAGTTTACTCCACCTCTTGCCCTGTGCGAGCTCCCCATGACCCTGAACTGGATAAGTGGATATAAATGATGGATGGACGGATGAAAAAAAAATTAAACAAACCTCACACAAGTGACGCATATAAAGTCTCGAAGTTTGGGGCTTGAAATGGAAAATAACCTGCCAACTGACAGAATTAGGATTAACTTTAGGTTAGGATGGGGATTAAAGCATGGAATTAGGAACAGGCAGGGTTTAGGTTACGGTTTAAAGAGTGAATGCTGTCAGTTGAGGTCGCCAGAAGTGTAGTGAGACAAATGTGTGTGTTTGAGTGTCTCACGGAGGAGGAAGAGACAGCGTATCAAAAAGCAGGAAAGCCGCCTTGTTTGTCTACAAAGATCCAGTGTGAGATCTGGGACTCTCCACTTTTGGATCTGACAACTTTCAGACTTCACTGTGAGTGTGGAGACACTGAGAGACACCTGGTACACACCAGAAAAACACACTCTTCCTCTCTGCCTCATTCACACACACACACACACACACACGCGCGCGCACCTAAGAAAAGAGTGACTGAGGAAAGCAGCATATGCAGACGTAGCATGTGCCTGCCATTCACTCCTGACTGTAATCCCCTGCGCAACCGCAGCTGTAAACTGTCAGAAGTCTGCTTTGATTGTCTGTGCGCGTCTGAGCGTAAAGCCACACATCTCCCTTTCCTTCAAGAAAACAGAGCTAAAATTAGCATGACCTTTTTAAAATCTTGTTTTTCCAGGCACAAAAATAGAAATCAAATGGCTCGCAGGGAAACAAAAGCCTTCCCCCGTTCTGAACATCACACAGTCTGCGCCTGGGAGCTCAGGCTTTGCATAAAATGAGCATTGATAAATTTAGCAGTGCTTATGTAACTCACGCTCAGTTTGAATCTTCCTGATGAGGCAGGAAAAGACGTTTATTTCATTTCAGCTTCCCTCCCCGCTAATGAATTTTTGCGGTACAGCCGCAAACATGCAGCGGCAGTGACGGCAGCGCTTGACAAGGAGCAGGCACGAGGATTCATTGAGCTGAATGCCACACTGTGAAGGTAATGTTAGAGAAATGTTTGTCAGAAGTTACCCTCCTTCTCCTCTTCATCTTCCTCTTCCTCCCAAACCTGCAGCCTCCCCATCTGTAAACCTCAGAGAAGCTGGCAGTCTATTTTGGTGTTTCCTGCATTCAACTTTCACTATATAGAGTAAAAGCTTCTGGTAGAGATTTCCAAAAACAAAAAAAAGGAAGTGTAAAATGAAGTGCACATTGTTAATATTCAAAGAATTGTCACCAGAGAGGAGTTGTTTTACAAATAGCTCTGACAGTAAAAAGAATAAACCCTGTCAGTTGTGCAGGACGTGTTCTTTTCTCTTCACTGCGTCTGGAGGCAAGGAACGCTCAGACGCACCGAAGCATGATGGTAAGAGATACCATCAAAGAGTGCGTTAGCCAAGGAGAAGCCACTCTCCTTCACTTTGGATGGACAATTCTGTATCTATTTGAATAGCATGGTCACAGACCCCTCTATTGTATTAATTCAAGAAAGAGGTGATGCATTTCATTCACACACACACACACACACACACACACTCCTGACTTGGCTTCTGTGTTCGGCAGAGAGGGCAGACGGGGAAATAAACACCATGGCGGCAAAGCGAATGTCAATTCATCTCATCACCGGGAAGCAATTACCTCTCTGGACTGTTGCTTAGCTGCTTCTGTGCTCCACAGAAACATCCAGAGGACTTGAAGGGAGAACATACTGAAGGCCTGCACACAATCTCTTCCAATTCTCCCCTGGCAAAATGACCATTCAGCCATGCCAAATGTGGATCAGGAGCGAGAGAGATGAGCATAACACAGGCAAAAGGAATTCTGGGTAATACAATGCCAGTGATAAGCCTTTAGATACTCCTCTGTCCATTTTGTTCAACATGAGCAGACACTGTGATGGTGGTAGGCGCGCTGAGCACTAGGTGGATAGGACTGCGTCTCCACTGCTACTTGTGATGATGCAACAGCAGCAGAGCAGCGCAGGGGCAAAGTGGAGCGAGAAGAGCTTGTTCTTCGAGCTGCGGAGGACACTTTAGCGGGAAAATGATTTAAAATACTGTGGAGGTATAAAATAACACAGATAAATACTACTTGTAGATACATTTAAAAAAGGTATTATCAGACAGCTCCTCGAAACGTATCCAAAGTGATTAACACAAATAGGTTTGTGGTGGACGTTCTGTGCTGATTGAACTTTCTGAATCATATTTTATTTTGTCTTTATACATTAGAGGCCCACCACTGGCAGGCTGGGCCCCTTGGTGAGCACACAGGGCACTCTGATGATCGATAGGACGATGAATAAGGTACTGTTTGATTAATTTAAAGAGACAGTTTATCCCCTAAATCAAAAATATGTATTTTTCCCCTCTTACTTGTAGTGCTGTTTATCAGTCTAGATTGTTTGGGTGTGAGTGTTGGAAATATCAGCCGTAGAGATGTCTGACTTTTTCTGAATATAGTGAACTAGATGGCACTTGGCTTGTGGTGCTCACAGCTAACAATACCAATGCTTGGTCTAGGTACCCCTCCTGCATCAGTTTTGGATGTTCAGGGACAGCGTGTCAATTTACGCTCATTACACGCATCATCTCTTTTGCACAGTGGGCTCTCAGGTGAAAGTACAGTATTCTTTTGACCCATCCACCTCGACTTCCTTCGGCCCTATGCAGACTGTCTTGCTCTTTTATACTATAGTAGTTGCCCAGAGTGTCAACAAATACTGCTGCCTGTTGCCAGCAATATGGGCCCATTGGTGTCAAACACCAACATTGTTGTGTTTGACAAGGGGCCACAGCCTAACAGGGCCAAGGGGTCCCGATTCAATTTGATTTTAGATATCGAATCGAACAGATACAGTAACAGATAAAAGAGCTAGTCATGTCGGAACTTCTCAATACCATGGTCGTTCATAACTTAGCGCTGCAGTTCCCTTACTACCAGCAGGATTAACGGGGTTAAAGCTTCACACATCCATTGGAAAAAGTGTATATTAAAAAATTGATCTGGGGTTTTATGAATCGATATCGGGTCATTCCAGTGAAGAATTGAGAAGAAGAAATCCAGTAATGTGGATATAATGACTAAGTGGGTAAAAGCAAATAATAGCGCAGCTAGAACTGTCTGGTAAGTTCAGAAAATGACATCACTTTATTGTAATACAGCCTTTAAAACCAGGAAAAGATAACACTTATGATATTAGGATATCCACAATATCAACATCACAATATCGATAGGCATCAATATATTGCCCAGTCCTACAGCAATGTCTCCTCCCAGAAATCATGACCTGAGTACTCAGCTAATTAGCATTGTATATGTGTAGTTTAGAGGTGGACAGGAGGTGTGGGGAAAGAGAAAGGGGGGGGGGTGACATGCTACAAAGTTCCTACTTTGAAATGAGTATGCATCATAGCCCCGAGGCTAGTGATGCCCATGAGCTGTTTTAAACCAGTAATGTACTTTAAATACAGAGTGTGTTGTGTATGCTGAAACATTTTGCTTATTAATTTGGTATCAACAGGAAATTCATTGATAACTGAAATGAAAAAAAAGTGAGTTATCAAACAAATATGCCAAACATGCTGTTTCCAGCTACTGATATGTAAAGATTTGCAACCTTTCTCTGTTTTATATCATTATGAAGTGAACACATTTGAGTTTTGGACTGTTGTTTGGACAAAACTATTGAACACATCACCTTGTTCTCTGGTGACTTGTGATG
>JAPZEB010000001.1:32611761-32622148 GCA_029783705.1 Chaetodon striatus
TCACTGTAATATATACATAGGCCTGATAAATACAATAAATATTATTATTATTATTATTATTATTATTATTATTATTATTATTATTATTATTATTATTATTATTAAAGGAACAGTGTCAAAAATGTAGGGGGGTTTGGAGGCATCTGATGGTGAGGATTGCAGATTGCAGCCAGAAACTTCTCCTAATTAGAATTCTTTTGATGTAAGGAGGTCCCTTTTTCTCCAAAACAAACAAACCCGGTTATTTACATCAGTAGAAACGCTGAATGAAGCAGTTTCACATTACAAAAAAGCGTTTCTACAACACTGTTTGGCATGTCTGAGACGAGGTGCTCTCCTAACACCTGCTAATGTGTGATCACCTTTTTTTTTTTTCTGATAACGCAAAAAACGAATGTCCCTGTTTGGTGTTTGATGTCCATTCTGGGCTACTGTAGAAAGATGGCGGCACAAAATGGCGATCTCTATAGATGAGGACCTGCCCCCTATGTAGACATAAACAGCTCATTCTAAGGTAACACAACAATTCTTACTTTCAGGGGATTATACAAAGAAACATACTTACTATATTTAACTTTTTATATCCAATATATTCTCCTAGATCCTACATACTGGATCTTTAGAAACATGCAGGCACTCTAAACAGTTCCCCTGCCCATTCAACTCACCAGAGTCACTAGTTTATGACTTCCTGTGGTAGAGCTTATCAAATGAATAAGGGAACTGATGTACTAACTTGTGTTGAAGGAGAAACTCACAGGTTGAAAACAGAGTCAGACAGAGGTGGAAAACAAATCAGAGAGGCACCATCATCTTTACAACACAGGTGGGACTAGGGATGTCAGTGTTGGTTAAATTTTTTTTGAAAGGTTGACAGCCATTAAGCCGTAATTAACTGGTTAATTTTTAAGAAAAAAAGACATGGGAAGCAAAAGGCCTTTCTTTATAGTCCAGTGCTCCACTGACTCAGTGAGCTTTAGTGCTGCACTTCAAAGCGCTATCCATTTAGAGGTGGTGAAATTTTAATGTTTTTCGATGTAAATGTCTTGCCTTTTTAAAATTTTCATCTGGCTTTGCTCAGACGGTTGGCCAGCTGCATTAACATGTGGAAACATGCCCACTGCCCACCCTCAAATCTCCTGGTGGTGGTCTATCACAACCCGGGTTGGGAGGGAGCTAACATTAGCTACCAAGCGACATGACTCATTTGGCAATTACAGCTAGTAACACTGTCCTGGTGGTGGGACACTTTGCTGTGCAAACACTGTGACCACCCTGGTGGGTAAGCGGCTTTCTTTTGAATCACAAAACCCTTTTAGCATTGTTTAGGCTACTATGTTAGCACCAGTACCCATGCTGACACTGCTAACAGTGGTTACACAGTCAACGCTAAAGAGATTTTGTGGCTCAAAATTGAGCCTCTTAGTCATCAGGGCAAGCTGGAGGGAGACTGGAGGGTGGGCACAGTGTTTCGAAAGCAACACTGCTGGGTCAGGATAGCGTGACGAGCAGTAATGACCAAATGAGCAGCGCTGCTAGCCAGCTAGATCCTACCAGACCTAGATGGTGTTCAGTGCAGTAAACTGAAGAATAGCAAAATTAACCTATAGACCAACATGCGTAACCGGTCAAATAAATTCTTGGTGGTTAACTGATGAAAGGGACAAACAAAATTGATCAAGACTACACAATATGCAAGAACTGTCTCTTCAGAGTAAAGTAGACAGGCAATCCAAGAACATTTAAAGTCAACTGACTGATCATGATGTCATGATGTTTACACAACTGTAAATCAGCCTACAATGTGCGAGTGTTTAAGAGGCTTTAAGCTAAGACTCGATGCACTCTTTTGTACATTACTTTATCTCAGTCGCCAACTGTGATGTATCGTGGATGATTGTCTTGCAATGTATCAAGTATTGCAGAATCGATGTATCGTAATATTGTTATCATTGGCAATGTATTTTGCTACTTTCGACTAGTTTAAAAGTAACGTGACTTCAGTATACCTGCGTCTGGACTTCTAAATACATCAAGTGTTTAGTGTTGCACACCTTGCAGGCAACAAAAGTTCAAGGCACATGATATTGAATAAGAGTAAAGCAACTCTATTCTTTACATATCAAGGCTACATAAAGCTGATGACAGATTAATTTAACAAATGTTTTACTGGATATTTTGACTGAACAATCTATTATTGGATCAGTAAAAAAGTAATGTTTGTACTATTCATTACTGCAGTTATACAGTACCGTGGCTTTCCTGAGAAGGTGAAGGTTCTCATGACGTTTAACATCAGCCAATCTATCCACTGCGTTCTGATAGGCCTGTTCACACTCCAGGACTTTGGTGCAAAGTTCTACCCTGTAGCGTGCCACCCACAACCTGCAGACACAAAGGAAGTTAATAATAGTGAAACACTGACAACTGACTCAATTATCCGGAAGCCTGAAGACACTCATTATTTGCTCAGCATCTGGAAGTATACTCAGAGCCGAGGTCAAAAAAATATGATGCTGTGGTAATTACTGCGCTGTGATGCTGCGATATTACTCTGAGTGTAGTTCAACAATTACTGCAAGACATGTAATATCTGTCTTGGAAGGAAATTGCCCTGTTTGTTAGTTTAAATGATAATTACGACTATGTAAACATGAGTCCTTACAGTCCTGTTTTCACAGTATTAGAAGTTACGTCTCGGCTCTCCGAGGTGAGAAGATCCTCTGGGAGACATTTTCCTGGTGATTAGTTGACTTAATTATACACACTGGGAATAGACTACTTCTACCAGACTGGGGTTGCTTGGGGGATAAGAGGAAGCAAGAGAGAGAAAGAAAAATGAAGAAGGAGGGGAAGGAGGATGGAAATGTAAGAAAGGTACTAGGAGAGGTAAAGGAAGGTAAGAAATTGGGAAAAAAGGCACATTAGTAGTTGGTGAACAAAGGAAAGAAAAGAGAAACACAGATGCAGATGTACCGATAGAGTCTCCATCTGTCCAGCAGGCTAAGGGTCCAGATGTCCAAGACTGCAGCTTCCTCTTCTTTAGTCATGGCCGTGCTCTTCCCCAGCTCTTTCTTGATTCTGTTCTTCATCTTTCTCTTCTGGTCCCGCTGCATCTGTAGAGATCAGAGCAGGGTTAGCTTTGAACTTCAGACCCTCAGTTCATTAACTGTTTCAAATGGAGCGGGTTGCACCAACTGATCTTCTCTAAGCCTGGTCCTAACTGTTAAGTCTGTCTATAGAACAAACTTTACCTTTTAACTACGCCTGCTCTTTGCGGGGCACGTTTGTGTGAATGCCCAGCCATTCTGGCGATTGCCTAGCAGCGCAGGGTACAGTGTAAACACTTTCCCATTGTCTTGTTTAAATGTTGTTAGTCATTTATCATTAGTGGCAATGCCATCTTGGAAGATCAGCGAAAACAAAATTTCATGTACGCTGAGATACAAAGATTAATAGAACAGTACAAGAGAGGTGTATCCGTGTTTGATTGATGGCAGCTGACAGGTGGAGCTCCACATTAGGGCTGCCCCCTAATAGTTGACCAAACGTTAGTCGACCAGATGCTGCATTTCAAAATAGCTGCAGTACAGAGAATATCTCCTGCAACTATGAATACACACAGATGGATAGAGGACTGTATTCATAGTAGTACTTGACCCGAAATCTGGAACATGTTGCTTTTTCAGTTTTAGGTATTTTTGTACCGACATGATGCTGATTACACACACACTGCTGGGGTTGGCTGTATGTAGGGCTACCCCCTAATGGACGACCAAACGTTAGGTGACAACTGTACAGGGGTGGATCTGACTCATAGACTGTGGTGATGCCTCGCAGACAGCATGTAACTCCAGCGGCCTGCCCTTTAATATGCATAATTTTGGGCCTTAATAAAATGTAAACAGGTGAGTCAGAAAAAAAAAAATTCAACCCCCTCCTACACAGCTCCGCCCTCTTGCCCAAATATGGTCACTCCTGGCTCCAAAAAAAGGGTTAGGGTTAAAAAAGGGTTTAAAACATAGTAAATATTTTGGCTCAGTGGGGAGAAATGCATTCAACATGACTTTCAGACACATAAGACATTGCATTTAGTAATAAATAGCGAATTTAAAGCCACAGGGTACCTTTTTAAAGTACAGTGCAGCACCTGTTAACAGAAGGTTCTGTTGGACAGCTCTTAGATTTACTGAAATGATGTGCATATTTCTACTCCTCTCTAACCAGCCTGCTCTTAATAATAGCATTCTCAATCAATTTGTCTGATTGAACAGGGATTGCGAAAATGTTAAACTCGTGAAATGTTAAACTCATTACAATCTCCACATGAAAAATCCCACCCTTTAATTTTACCTCCCATCCTTCCTTGCTCTGCTCAGGCTGTATTTCAACTTGATCCAGGTTCATAGCCAGCATCAGTTCCTCCACTATTCTGACAGCCCCCTCCATGTCTTCTTTCTTTTTGCCATGTCTGTCACCTCTGGGACCGATGTTGTCTTCAATGATCCGCTCTGCCTGGATCAGATCTGCTTCCATTTCGATTTCAATGAGGTCTTCCTCGTCTTCCATCTCCATCGCCATCGCCTCCTCTGCTGCTATATCCAGCATATTAAGAATCAGTATGAGAATGATTTCATTCACCAGTACAATTAATGTGTCGAATTTTAGTTTTAATTAACAACCTGTGAATGAGTAACTTATGAATAACAATGGTGGTAAACTGGTTTGTCACTTGTTTGCATGGACAATGTTATGGCCTCTATGCAGTGCCGGACCAAGCACATCTGGCACTCTAGGCAAGCCAGACATCGCCTGGACAAAAAGTCACAAGCAGTTTTAAAAAAACAGACTGGGATCGAAATAAAATGCAAAGACAGGGATTTCATTCCCGTTTGAAAATATACAGCTGCACAACATGTAAATGAAAAATGATAAATAAATAGCAGGGCCGTACGTTCACTTTTTGCACATGGCGCTGGAGCTACAGAAGTTTGAAAGTTTGCAGCACAGGACACAAAACTATAACATGACTAAAAGTATCAAGTAGGCCTAAAGCCATTGTATTAGAGTTAAAAAGTGGTTTTCCATCCCCATGCAGAGCTGGAAAATGATTTTTAACATTGTTATTTATTTAGGCTGTTGATCTTATTTATGCACAGAGCATTAACAGAGAGGCCGAGGAAGGGACGGAGCACGAGACACTTTGTCTGCGTTGTATACGTCTTGTATATGAAACGTGTGTGTTGTCGCTGCATTTTTTTAAACAGACCTGTCACCTGCATCCAGGCGCTGTCTCTACGTCACAAAATAAACCACAACTGCCAAGAAGAATGGCGACGCGCTATGATCCACCTCACATACAAACTAGCAGCACAGCGCTGGACTAAACGTGTGCTGCGGTGATTTCGTTCATCTTACAGTATGATTTAGTGTAGCACGTCAACAGAGACAGACAGATTAAACAGAGGAGCAGCTCTGTGTCTGGAGAACCATTGAGTGAGTGGGGTGGAGCTGTGTGGAGAGTGTGAGAGAGGAGAGATGCACACTGGTATGCGTTACGTAACGCAACTTGACCTCATATCCATATTAACAGTGTTGTCTAAATCTATATCTTGCTTGAAAATAAATCGACATATCTTACACAGTCATTATCTCACCCAGCCCGATGCCTCTGTGGAAGGAATCTTGTGTTAAAATGATCCACTCAAAGTAGCAGTTTTGAGGTGCTGTTTGCACACAGAGGAAACGAAAGCCAATTATCATAAACTCTCACACTGTTTCAATAGAGCGCCCCTTACCTTCATTTCCATTTGCATTCTCTGTCTCCCTCTGCAGGAAGACAGTGGAACCCAAACCCAGCCAATCCATCATCGGACTGGACTTCTTCTGGTGCCAGAACTCAAAACCATCCTGTGTCTACAAATAATTTCAGAAACAGCAAATGAGTTTTCTGTCCTCTATTCTGTCTCCCTCAGTTTACACAAACATGTTTATGTTGTCTTCACTCACAGGAGGCTGGTGCAGGCTGTCCCAGTGTCTGTCTGACATGAAATTCTGTAAGACGTTTTCACGCAGGACACCTTTCAGAGCACACTCCAGCCTAATGCTCTGTTTCTCGATCCTTTCCTCCTCCCGGCGCAGGTTTTCGTAAATCTGTTAAACAGGTCATTGTGAATAAGTAGCAAACTCAAACAGAATTTGTGTGATATACTGAAACTTAAAGAGCTGAGTAAAGTGAAAGGCAGAAGAATAGCTCCTTTTCCACCAACATCTCCTGGAACTTTTATTTCCAGGAATTTATTTACCTGGGTAAAAGAATTCTTGGTAATCTGTGTGGTTTGCGTTTCCACCGCACCTCAAGAATTTATTCAAATCAGCTGAAGCTGAAGGCCAAACAAGCACGATGGCGCCATAAACGGAGATCAGCAAGAATGCATCATCATTTGTGCGACACAATAGGCCAAAATGGAGGACGCTCAAGTTGTTATGTTGTTGGTCATGTTTTACTACTCCAAGTCCCGCTGAATTTCTTCCTCGGCAAATACGCTCCAAAGAGCCTGGACAACGTCATCCGTCCACTTCTCGTAGCTTCTCTTCTTTTGCTCCATTTTTCAAATGATCAAAACACAAACAAAGTGAAGCTTGTAGAAATGAAATAAAGTTTGCAGCCACACTGGAACGGAAGTGCGGAACGCTGCAAGTGTGTTTTCCGCCAATCAACGTTCTTCAGCACACAGCCCCGCCCCTCAAGAATTCCGGGGAATCTGAAAAGTCCTACCCCCCTACTAGGTACTTTTTTCAGAGAAAGTTTGGGGTTGAGGGAAAGTTTTTTCTCCGGGTAAAACGCGCCGAGGTTTTTCAAAATCCCAGCTAAATGATAAAAGTTCCTGCAATGGAAAAAGGGGCTATTGTAGGTGGGTGATAAGTGGTGTTGTAGGCCACCTCTTCTGCTCTGAGCTCACATGTGACCTCAACGACTCTGTGAGAGTTTAAAACCTGCAACTTTGCATCTCCCCTTGGATGAGAGGTGAAATGTCTTCAAGAAACAAGAAGCAAGAAGCAAGCAGGTCCAGGTGCCTACGATACAGCACTTCAGATTAATTGATGCGTGGCACACTTTTTAAATCACATACTTTTTAATCCTTGGCTTCAGGGAAAGGTATAAAGTATTTTCAAGTCAAAAGTCCAAGTAAAGTCACAAGTCATTGGTGTCAAGCCCTTGGTCAATTGCATGTATTTTTTGATTTCGTAAAGTCACGTTCAGAGTCATCAAATTTGTGACTGAATCGAGTCCAAGTCATGTGACTCGAGGCCACACCTCAGCTAAGAACCGACTGTATCTTGAAAATGTTGTTGAAATGAGTTCGGCTTTGACAGGTTCATACAATGATGTCAAGTCCCATCCAGCCCAGCGGCTTTACATGTAGGCTTCCCTCCCTGCCACTGAGAGTTAGTTAGTGAGGTCAGCGCCTAGTTACATCACTGCTTGGCACTCAACCAGATAAAACTGCCCTGGGAGAAAATCGGTCCAGTCGTCTAGGACTGTGGCTGTGTACGTACGTACTGTATCATGTAACAACGGATCCAAAAGAGGTTTTAGAGTACAAAGTCGCCTGCAAACATCACCTAATCTTTACGACATTCAGCTAAAGACTTCCTGATATCAGCATTCGTCGAAGCCACAACACACCACCTATGTGCATGAAACACTCAATGAATGTTACTGTTGGGAAAAGTTCAGCTGTCACAACTACTTTGAATACAAATACTTGTTTGACAGCACAGCACAACAGGGAACAAAGTGTGTAGAAAAATAGTACTGCAAATTGTCCTCGCTGTCACGTCGGGTTGACATTAATGAGCACGTCTGAACGAATAGAAAACCGTCTCATTTCTGATCGAAGCTGTAGCCGCGTCACCCACAACTGCAGCGGCCCAGAGCAAGACTAACATCCTCAGATGCATCTCAATTGAGTCACTGATGCAGCCCTAACCCATTTCCAAATGAGCGTCTGGCAAGACCCTCCTTGTCAAGGCAGATAGGATGACTGCACAGAGTCGTGTGGACAAATGGTGAGGGCGTTGAGCTGCAAACAGAATGAAAATGACCGAGAGAGACAGAGGGAGATACCGGGAGAGAGACAGAGATGGAGGGAGGCATTTCACTGGCTCATGCAGCTCCCACACACTTAACGTCTCCATAATGTCGTTCCTTTTTTTTTGTTTTTGCAAGGATGATTCTGCGATGAATCACCCTGTGACCTACATCTGAGCACCCAGGCTTAGAGAAAATTAAATAGATATCATTAGTTGGCTGCTCCCATCCACTTATTCCAAATTACAGTCATTTAATAGCCTACCGCTCTTTCAGGAAGGCTCCTGCTTAACTGTTAAGGTAAAGTGCGTGTGATTGTTTGTGTGGCTGCTGGATAATACGTTTGTCTGTTTATTAATGCGTGTATGCAAATGTGGGTGTGTTTTTAGCCGATCGCAGCTCTCCTGAGCGAGTCTGAAGGCTGCAGTGGTAATAAAACATGAAATTTGATTCACTCCTAAATGTCAAAGTGTAGTCAGCTGGCAGCTTCTTTTAATTTCAAGAGAGAAATGTCCAGGACTTTCCCTTTTCCCTTCCCCACATCCTGTGGAGAATCATGAAAGGAAATATCACTTGTGATAAGATTTTTCCTTTTAATTTGATGTCTTGTTGGCCTTCTCTTAAACTCTCAAATCAACTGACCTTTCTACTTTGAAATCTAGCTCACGAATCCCATGAACAAGATTTATAAAGTGGACTTCTAGTCGATCAGTAAGAGAAAAATATATTCTAGCAGTTTACCGACTGGTCCTCAGCTCATACTGTTACACTTAAACTATGATTTGCATTAAACTGAGAAAGGCAAGCTAAGCCTCAGCCTCAGGATCTGAGCTGCACATTCTCATTTCAGGACCAATGAATTATAATAATGAGCCGTCCATGGATGTCGATGTGTATGTATGACAAACATGCTGTTGCAAGTTTCCCCGAGGCGCTGTGTACATACATATACTGCACGTCTTCGTGTGAGTCCACTTTACTGTTGACTGAACGATTCGGTGCAATGTGCACTCCTAGAAAGTCATTTTCTTGCTCAACATGGGGGAGGAGGCTGCACTCTGAGGAGCCAACAACAAATTGCACATGAATATATATAAAGGCAGAAAAGGGGAATTTAAAGGAGGGGGTCAGACAACATGATGGAAAAGCCGAGTTTTTATTTAGAGCTGCTACATATGAAGGCGGAGAAGATGATGGCAGACATAGCGGGGAAGGAATTAATTGATTTGTGGCCTTAACGCTCAAAGCTGCACTCGTCACTGTCACTTAAGACATAGAGCCGCAGTGGAGGAGGGGCTGGGGAAATACCACAAAGACCAACTGTCACATCATATATGAGTGCTAAACAACAACAACAACAACAACAACAACGAGGATTAATGGAGGAGAAATTAATACTGATGGACACATAAACCAGTAGGTTTTTCCTCTTTTCCATAGTTCTTCAGCCTTCCCTTCACCCAGAGCAAGGGCCGAACAAGTTCTTGACCTTGTACCGCCATTTTTACTTCTGTGATATTCCAACCAGACACAACCAAAGCATCTCAGCTGAATAAACACTGCACCTCCAAAGCACTCTGGTGCTCCATTCTCACCTAGGAAAAAACACTTTGTTGGACTGACGGCCCTATAAAAGTAACACCAGCAATTGTTCGATCAATGGGAATTTCATCGGACAAGAGCAAACTGACTAACCAGTGCTCTAACCAACTAGAAGGTGTCAGCCCTATTAAGGACACTGGCACCGTTTGGTCCGCTTTAAACGAACCTTGGTCCACTTGAAAACTTGGGGTCTCAGTTCACGTGCAAGTGAACCCTAGTGCGCTTTGCTTACAGTGGGAAATGCGAATGAGCCAAAGAGAGGAAGTGATGTAGAGTGTAGTGCATTTTGGGTAGAAAAAAAAACAAAGCCAACAGCACGAACCGGGAGAAGCAGAGGTAAAAACAAGAAAAGTAAAAACGGAAACCCCAAACTGCATAAATTTGGTGTTGCTCCATTGTATATGTGGTGACCAAGCCGGCTGAAGGGAATGGATTTCCATTTTTGGTCCTGGCCAATCGATGAGCAGGGTTTTCTTCCCCCTCATGTTTTTTCTTCCTGGTCAGTGGTCACTTCAGGCAATACCGCCCCCAAACAAGCAGCTGTTGTAACTGCATGACGTTGTCCAGGTGATTTGGTCCACTTCAGAAAGTGCAGTGTGAAACTAAACCGAACCAAATGAAGGTGTGAAATTTTTCGGCATTCCTCACCCAATCGAACCGAGTCCCCCGGACTATCCCGGTGTGAATGTG
>JAPZEB010000001.1:32802070-32815606 GCA_029783705.1 Chaetodon striatus
CCCACGACCCGGCTTTGGATAAGCGGTTGAAAATGGATGGATGGATGTTCAGGTTTAGATGAGCAGGTGGCAGCTTGTATGGTAGCCTCGGCCACCAGTGTGAATCTGTGTGTGAATGGGTGAATATGGCTCTGTAGTGTGAAAATGCTTTGAGTGGTTGGAAGACTAGAAAGGTGCTATACAGGCCAATTTCCAGTCATGGAAAACAGTTATGTCTGCTTGCAGGTATGTAGATGTATTTATGGCGGTATTATTTATTAAAGGTCATTAACATGCCTGCAGGAGTAGTTTTGTGAAGCAGTTTTATTAAACTAGTGGCTGTGGGGTAAAGTGTGCCATATGCCCTGGAGAAAGATGAACCATATGTTCAGTTTATATTCCACTCACTGTAATTACACCATGCCAGGCCGCTAAACGAAAAACCAGTGGTGCTAAATACATTCACTCAAGTTCTGTACACAAGTATAATTTCAAGGTACTTGAACTTTGAGTGTTTCCATTTTATGCTACTTTATGTTTCTACTCCACTACACTTCTGAAGCCAGTATTTTGCTTTTTACTCCACTAAATTTATTTTGCAGCTTCAGATTATCAATACAAATTATAAATCAACTCATAAATTCTGTCGTGTTATTATGGATTAAGCAGCCCAGCAGCATGTAAAGTAGTTGGAATTAGCTCCACTGTTGCCAGCTTCAGAATCATTGATGCTTATGTAATAATGCATCACTCGTTTTAAATTAGTTATGTAATGAATATTATTCTGAAATGTGCCATTCTGCATATTGAGTACTTTTACTTTTGGCACTTAAATTATATTTTTAAGCTAATATTTTTGTACTTTAACTTAAACAAGATTATACATGCAGGACATTTTACTCATTACTGAGTATTTTTTACGCTGTGGTGTTGCATTTTACTCAAGTAAAAGATCTGAGTTCCTCTTCCACCCCTGCATAAAACAAAAAGGGTCTCATAGCCAACAAAAAACAAAACAGCTGAAACAGACAAAACACAAAGTTACTGTGAACAGACGTATTGAGGGAATCAAGAAAAAAGTCGACTTAAAACAAACAGGTTATGACAGAAACACATGAAGTTATGATACCAATCTGTCTCTCCCATGTCTCGTCTAAAAACAGTCTGTTTTCTTTTGGGTTTTGTTTTTATAAATGTGATTTAACAACAGAACATGTTTAATGCAGCAAACCATGTTGACAGTTTCATATTTTCACTCAAAACAACAACACTGTGAAATTTTGCTCAATAAAACTGCCAGACTCAATTTTGTGTGGGTGTGGTGACTGTATATCAAATCCCGAATGCCAACATGAGACTTGTATCCTTGTAAAGATTTTTCCCCCAAAGAAACCCAAAAACAATTCTCTCTGTAAAAGTCAGTAAAGACCAGAAAAGCATTGTGACAGTTGGAGATGGACAGTGTACTTGATAAACAAATGTCCCCTGCTGTTCCAGCTTGCTTTTCAATTTTATACAGTGCCATTTAGAAACAACAACACGTTAACATGAACTTTTCAACCCTTGTCAATACTTCCTTTGTAGCTGTTGCCATGGAAAACAACAAACAATCAAAGTAACACTGGTCTACAAAAACAGTGAGGTATTTTCTCCACATCAGTTTTTGGAGTAATCATTTTCCTTTGATCCTAAACTGTTGTAACTTCCGTTAAAGCTAATGTGTCCAAGGGGCTTTATGCATTTTGCATTTATTCTCAGTGATCAGGCTAACATCCAGTGCCTTCCCATCATTTTGCCTCCAATGCTACTAAAAGAGTAAAAATAAAGCTTTTCAGTTGTTTAACAGAGACTCAATTTACCCCGGTCCAGAATTGGAAGTATAAAAGCCACTAGATTTACCAGTGTTTCCCACATAATTAGAGTGTATGTGTGGCGATAGCTGACTTCGCTGCAGTGCAGGTGGAAATGATTGGTAACTGATCTGTCGATTGATGAATGAGAGGAGCAGCTGCTGCGAGTGAATGTAAACTTTTAGACCCAGCAGAATGAACGGTCGAGTTTCACTTTCAATGTGCCTGATGTTCTACAGCTCTGTCTCTGCCCTGAGTACGCTCCGAGCTCCGAACATGTGGTGATGTAAATAACCAAACAGTTTATATATTCCAATAGTGCTCCTAAGGAATGGTCCAGCACCAAAAATAGAAAATCTATTTGTGGTGGCAGATGTTTTAATTGTGGCGAGCCACCACAAATAAATTAACGTGTTGGAAGCCCTGTATACAAGGAGAGGGTTTTCTTTGTATCTAAAGCTACTGTTGAATTTTCATTGGCATGAAAAAGATAAATAATTTTTGGCCACTAGTGGCCAGAGAAACTTTGTAGCAAGCTCACAAGACTGTGCCAGACTGAATCAGACAGTAACAACCCAAACGCCAGAATAAATGCAAGCTACGAAAATGTTTCATTTGTATGTTATTATGTGGCAGATATGTTGAAGCTTTACATTTCTTTACATTAATGCTGTGGCTAATGTGTTGGTTAGGGAAAGATTATGTTTTTGCTTAAAATTCCCACTTTTGGCGGTACAATCTTGCCTGGAAACGCAGCAATGTCTGGGTAAAAATTACTGCTTTCTGTGGCACTATTTTGGCAGGAAAACAACCTTTTTTTGTGGCACTATTCTCAGTAGAAACACAGCGACAGGTCGCTAAAAACACACACATTTGGTTGCTATTAAGTGGCTGGAAACTTAGTGATGACTCACTATAAAACAAAAAAAAATTGGTTTCTTGTTTGTTGCTCATGAACTACGGCCTGCGGGGGACCCACGGCTTGGCAGGCATCTTGCCAAAGTAACAAGTCATCCACCGTCCCCTCCACTTCCTGATGACAAAGTCAGCTTACATACTACATCATTTTAGAAACGTTGATATGATACATATAAAACATATAAATGTAACATATCCATGGTTTTCAGAAACATACAATGCCAACATTCTCTCCTGGCAACTGGGCTGAAAGTAAATGTGCTGATAAACCGAATAAGGGGCTAAAAGAGGCTAAAAGGCTGTGAAGAGGTGCAGAGTTAATGATACTTCCATGTAAGTTTGTTGATTTGGGTGGCCCTCTTTCATATGCCAATAAGTAATTTCTTGAATTGTTATGAAAATTATTGATTAGAGGAGTTGTAATATTGTGCATAGCCATTTTCAACCAAGCATATGTGTATTACAGTTATTATTGCTCCTATTGTACATCCACTTTGATTACTCTCATCGAATTGCACGGCTCAGTCAAAAGAAGATGTTATATTAGGATCTGTAAACATAAAAAAAAATATCCTAATTTGGATGCCTCAAAGAGACGGAGATGAAAGAGAATTCTGAATGCCGAATGACACAGTTTGTAATTTCTTGCAACAATAAAGAACCATTGATCTGTTTTCGACATCGACTGGTGCAGTCACTGCATGACATCACAACTCACAAGGCAACATGCGAGCTATCTGATGTAAGAATGTAGTACAGCGAGCCCTGATGTCCCATTTGAGTGGACTGCATAAAGTCTCCTGCAGCTGTGCAAATGGAAAAAAATGGAATAAAAAATACTTTTTTATTCAAATCTAAGTAGGTCATTAGTAAAGAGTGACTCCTGTGAAAGTGCAGCAAGCAGACTGTGCCTAAGCCACGGCTGTACTTTCAGCTCAGTATTGATGTTGTCCTCGGGACTTCAGTCGCCCTTTAACTACACCAGGCGAGTCAAAGATGGGCCATCAATTATTTATACGGCGGTGATACAAGGAGAGATAAGAGATGTATATGGAGAGGAGAGGGGAGACAGAAAAATGTGGATTTAAAAATGAGATGAGAGGTGGGGAAGAGAGTGGAAGCTGGAAAAACGTAAACAGGGGAAAATAGGGGGAGGATGAGCCAGGAGGCATCGAAGGGCAGAATGAGGAGAAGCAAACACACTGTGGGGCAGATGAAGACGTTATATGACTCCTGGACTCTAGATACTAGCAAGGAGAGAAAGGGAGCTTTCCATCTGTGACAGCTCAGGAGAAAGGACATTATGTTTGCGAGAAACACAAGAAAGAGATTTCAGAGGCGAGAGGAAGTAATGAGAGGAAAAATGACTCAATTTACTCGCTCCCTCCAAACAGTGGATATCCATTACCTGTGTCATAAATGTAGGAGGAAGACAGAATCAGAGGTACAGTAAAGTAGATAAAGAAGAGGAAAGAGGGAAGATCTGTGATCATATTCCCTGCGGATGTTCCCGTAGACACATTATTTCTCTTTCAGACGCCAAACTGCATAAAACATGCCCCACTTCATCTCCTCCGATGACGTTACTGACGCAAAAAAAATTAAATTGGTGCCTTCAAGTTTTCATCACTGCAACGCCGGCGGCTTTGTACCACAGCATCATCCCAAATCAAGGTTGTATTAAATGTTTGATTTAAAAACGTCATGTCTCAGTCGTTTCAAATATGTGTAATTTAGTCACCCAGTCGTCTCTGTATTTCCTGAATGTACCTAAATGTCCCACTGGGCTTCTGACTTCTTCACCTACTGGGTGCCCACGCTTATTGGCAAGGGCTGGTTTCTTGCAAATACTTTCATTTTATCCTTCCTCCAAGGGAGCCCAGATTACATTCCCTGGACTCCGACCCAATTTGGACCAAAGTCAAGGTTTTTCAAGGGCATTTTGACTGCAGACTGACTTGCATGCACTTTATTTCCCCCCGGCTTGAGCTTAAACATTCGGAAGTGTTGCACTGCATTTCGGAAAGAAGTTATAGGGGAATGCCACCCTTCTGAAGAATCCACGTATGTTATTCCTGTGCCTCAGGACGAAGCGGCCAATAACTGTGAACTTAGACGACTCTTCTCTGAAGCTAGAAACTCAAGAACTAACCCTTAAATTTGTGAAGTGGGATCTGGCAGTGCTCTTCAGATAACGAATGGGGCAACCGAGCCGGAAATTCAAGGCTTGTGTCTCTGACTTGTGATTCTGTCCTGCGGCTCAGCAGTAATGCACTGTACGTGAATAATTTAAATTGTGTGGCATTTGCCTATAAGTTACTAATCTCAGTCCTTTGCTGGGGCAAATCAATTACAGTCCGAGCTCAGGCAAATCAATTATAATTTACATTGTCTGCTTCTAATCAGTTCCTGATTAACTCTTGGCAAACCATGTGAGCAGACAATCAATGCAGCTAACGGGGGGGAAAGCAGGGAACTAGCAGAATGGCGGCTGTAACGGATGACACAACAGCAGTAATCAAGGTGGAAGTAAGTTGAAGGGTTTTAGACAAGATGTTGGACAATAACACAAGTTCAATGCTCATTATCTTTGAGGTTCAACAGAAGCTTTCATTGTGTCTGAAGCACAACAGAGATCCTCGTGATTTCATGAACAGTTGCTTTCATGTTGATGCTCCAAAGAAAGTGAAATATGAAACTATTTGATGCGTATCTGAAATACTCTTTCACCTGCAGCTATTGACAACAACAGGTGCATGTTCCTGAGGCTGGCATCTGATGCTTTCAGTCTGTCGCAAACTGTTTTACATCGCAGTATTTTGATCCTTTTTCTGAGGTTTTATCACCTTTTTTCTCTGCTGCTTTTCCTTCACTGTAGTTTAGTCAGCCAATCTACATGGAATGGATTACTCTGTAAAATATGCACAGCGTTGATATTTGGCATCACGAGGAAGCAGTGAATCAAGCAGGGAGTGGGGAGTTATGATAAAAAGATAACTTTCCTCGCAGGGGAACATAGACGCAGAGCCTACAGGTGGATGTTAGGGTGGGTGCAGGAGTTTTGAAAGGCTGTATGAACAGCAGCAGCAAAGGACAGCATATAGCTCTCAGGTGGGCGGTGAGGCAGCAGGCATGGCAGTGAAAGAGCGAGCGGTGCACAGAGGGTTGGATATATGTTGCAGTGAGAGGCATATGCCATCTGAGTGTAGTGACTTACGGGAGCTGAACTTACTCACAGGCTTTTTATTCAGTAGTTTCTTGAAGTAAATTCTGTTTAAATAGAAAGAGTTATGAAGAAGATAGATGTAAATTGTAAAAACTTTATTTTCTGTTACGGTTCATAAACTGCAGTTCGTGGTCTTTCTTTGGCTTGTTGGCTTGACTGCTTTGTGATTGACAAAAGGCAAATCCCAACGTAATGACAAAAAAAGTGTTGCAGCATCTGTAATATATTATTAATTTTTGAAGAGAAACAAACAGAGGCAAACAGCCAGGGTTTAAGAACTTCTGAGGCCACAATTACAGTTTTCCCCAACTAGAAATTTTTAACACGTCACCTTAAAGTCTATAAAATATATATTCTTCTAATGATTTGTATATTGATGTAACTGGTGAACAGATTTTATCTCCTCACACAATGTACAGTTTTTAAAGTGATCTCCTGGAATATAAATCTGGTGGAGAAATACAAATCCCTGTATTTAAATCAAATTAAATCACATTTGTTGTCCTCCAAAATAAACCCTCCAAATACCCAGAAACAATAATGAGGACATAACATATTGCAGAATCTGTAGGCAACAGGACAAGAGCTTGGTATCAGAAGTGTTTTGGTTTCAGTTTGTAGTCTGAGTAGTATTGACCAACCATGTTTGAGGGGGCTTTAATTTATGCACGTAACCTGTCCATGTGAAGAATAGGGATGCGCCCAAAAATTCTGGGCCGATACCAACACCAATGTTTAAAATAGAAATTTGGCTGATAGCTGATACCAATGATTTTTTTTATTTTATTTTGTTTTTGTTGTTATTTAGTCCCCTTTAGCTCCTTGGTAGCAAACAAATCTTCAGTATAAAAACAGAGCTGAACTGGTTTAAAGCCATTCAGCCCTTAATTACTCTATCTTTGAACAGGGATCATAGTATAGCTCACTACAGCCTCAATCAGCAGTTAGTTCTGGCCACCAGTTGCTCACAGCTGACAGCTGATTAGCTCTCCTTCTGCTGAAACCCATCGACTCTCATCTGACAACTACTTAGTTTAGTTTTTCAGTAGCTATTTTTTATTTATCTACATTAATGCGTAAATATCTGTTCCTAGAGATTAGTGAACAACACTTCCAACTCCATTCTTATATCTCATATTGCTAATTGGACTGTAAACAATGATGGCACACAGAAGAGAAGGTCTTGGCCCAGATATCCTATATTTGTATATACGGTTGCTACACCAGAACTCCTTAAATATTGGCCGTTGCCCCCAGAGGCTAAATCATCATCAGACTGAGACCAGAGATTGCTGAGGACATAACCCTGTTTTTTTTTTTCAGTTGTTGCTACGCCCCTAAACTTAGACATAAGTTCGTGCCTGTGTCCACATCAAGTTTTTTCTTTGGCAGAGAAGTGGTAGCAGGGAGCATCTGCACGAAAATGATGGAGCACTCTGAGAAAAGTTGTTGGGTGCACTGCTTTTCTCTAGGCATCCACATGTGGCTACTTATGCTTTCTCCTCATTGCGCTCAGAAACTTTAACGAAAAAAAACAAAACAAAAAAAGATATGTGGAAACTCAGCTTTAGACACAGTGCGACTCTCAAAACAGTATCTTATCTTGTTTTTAAGCTTAACTCCAAAAGTAATGTGCTAATGGGAGACTGAACAGAGTTCCTTTTGTAGTGCGTACATAATTGTCAGCTTCTCATTCACAGTGATGGATTTATTTTTCAAACATAATTAAAAGTTTAAAAGTCTTGAAAGAGAATTGTTGTGTGACTTCTGGAATTGAATGGGAGAGAATAAGCTGCACAAATTTGCCTAAACTAATTTACATCTGGCAAAAAGGGATTTAGAAGTATTTTTAATTACGGCACATGTAACCAGATTTAATAATTTTCTTTTTTTTCCCAACTCAAAATGGTGAACTATTTTTAATCCAGAGCAGCAAAGTAAATTGCATATTGTCCTAGAGAACTAGTGAGGCCTTGAAAGATCCTGCAGCAAAGCAAATGTTCACTTGAGGCAAATGTTTGATTGTGCTGTTAGAGGGTTTTAACCTTCTGAATGAGCGCTCTTAGGATTTCTAAACAGTTCAAAACCCTAAAATGGGCCTGTTTTATCAGATTCATGCAGCAGAATGAGAATGAGAAGAAACAGATGCAATTTGTGACCCTCTAAGTAAACGCGCTTTGTTGTTCATTCAAAATCTTTTCCAATCTGTGACCCAGAGGCCACTTGTATAGAAATCAAATAAAACAGGACAATAAAAATGAGATCTAATTGACATTTTGAAGGAGACCGAATACTGCAAAGCAGGTGAAGCAACGGAAATAACATGGCTGTCCAACTCCAGCTGGACAAAAGCTTGTCAGGTTCACAGGAAAATATCTTTGCTTCTACGGAAAGGTGAAATTAAAACTGGAAAACATTTCATTTGTAGTGCCTCAGACTACAGCCTGCAAACTACGGCATAAATGATTTGTACATGTGGCAACAGTAAAATACAAAGGGGTGAACTAGGGGCTGCTTTGTTTTACAGTCCTCATACCTCAAACCTTCACTGTCGTAATGGAGCTATCTCCCACATTTCCAATACTTTGTCTTGGTGGTAGTTCATTATCATTATTATACTGTAATTACCCAGATGGTGATGATATGATTCCCCCCAGGAAGCAAATGCCCCAAAACGACCTTACCCATCCACTTACTCACCTGCATCCCATTTCCCCTAATCATCCCAGTAGTGTACTGCATATACTTGTTCGTTTTCAGCAGTACTCCCCCAGATTGTATTAATCTAAAAAGACATTAGAATCAAAAATCAAATGAAGTAGTTAACGCTAAATTATCTATCATAAAATATCAGGGCTTTATCAAAGCTAATCATGATTTAATTAGTTTTTTATGTATTACTTTTTGACTTGACTTCATCTCTTCACGGTGTCTTCTCACCTCTGGAACCAAACCTATGCCCTTGGCTGTCTAAGTTATGTGGTCAAACCCCCCCACCCGTCTTTTATTGACACATGACCTACTTTTTAAACATGAGCCTACTATTGAAACATCCAACATTAAACTAGGCCACGAAATCATTACACTTAACAGGCAGTAATCTCAGTGTTTCCACAGTATTAGAATCTGTGTGGTGGCTCAGAAGGTAGCATGGGTCATCCACTAACTGGAAGATTAGTGGTTTGATCCCCAGATCCTCTGCATGTTGAAGTATACTCGGACAAGATACTGAACCCAAATTTAGAAATGTGAGTGTGTTACTTAGTAGCAGGTGGCACCATGTATGGTACCCTTGGCTACCAGTGTGTGAATGTGTGTGTGTGTAAATGGGTGGAAGTGTCATGTAGTGTAAAAGCACTTCGAGTGCCATTTAGCCAACATTGGTGGGGGCCAGTAGTAGAGCTTTGAGTTGGGGGGGTGGATAATTTATTAGCTGGTAAGATCAGAGCTGATTAGATTAGGAGCAGCTGCTGCTGTGGCGAGCAAAGGCAAACGATTAGACCCAGCACAATGAACGGTTAAGTATCACTTTCACTGAGCCTGATGTGACACACAACAAAGGGCCACAAGTTGGAATCAAACCCAGGCAGTTGCAAATGACTCAGCCAACATGAGGCGCTCACTCTCCTAGGTGAGCTAGAGGTTGTCCCCTCACAGGTGTGTTCTGGGTGTAACATGGATTTCACCAATGACAGTGTCATCTCCCTGTGACAGAGGAAACAGACTAAACTTTTAACTTTTGAGCAGTAACACTGCTTCTCGTGTAGAAATGTGCACAGCATCTCTCTTAATGTAGAGTTCTGCTTATTCTGTGATTCGGATCAATTCCAAAACGTAATGGGTTCTTCCCTGACCCATACTACACCCTTCCATCAAGTTTCATGGAAATCGGACCAGTAGTTTTTCTATAATCCTGCTGACAAACAGACAAACAAACGCACAAACCCAACTGAAAACATGACCTCATTGGCAGAGCTAATTATTCATAATCACCATCTTTGCAATTCCTCAACATTATCTGCAGCACTCAAACCGCACACTCCCTTGTCACATATATTCCAAGACACAAACAAATGTCTTGTCTGTTTGCCGATCATCTCAATTTGTCTCTCATATTAACATTGCCCTGACGTGGGTGTATTTTAGCAATGTGATTAGCCAGGGGTGTTTATCTAATTGCATTTCTCCAGTCTACATGAAATGAAAATTTCTCAGGCTTAAAATGTATTCAGACAGGGGTGCTGCATTTTGATATCTTGACAAGCTAAAGTGTTTTGACGGCTAATGCTGGAACAGTAATGATGTGGAAAAAGTGGAGCCATCGGGCTTGAAATGGGATTTCGGTGCATCTCACGTGTCATACGACCGCAGCTTTAGATATATGATGCTTGTAGTTTGCTTTACTGCATGAGTGGCTGCACTTTACCTGCATCTGAAGGAGTCTGTTCGCAAGAGGATACCTTTTCCATTTCTTCCTCCTTATCATATCATTTCACAATTTTCCAGTTTAGTCTAACAGCAGTGGAACAGGGCCAAGAGGAGAATACAGTGATGTGAGAGTGAGAGTGACAGCAGGAACAGACCCTGGTTCTCCGGAGAAATGATGCATGTCAACTGAATTTACCACGAGACATCTTTTCACTGGGAAAACTGGATTTTAGTTTCAAACACATCCAACAGGATGTCACAGGGTAAATTACGCAGCAGACAAAGACAGTGTGAGGGCAGGTCTTTGTTCAGATATGCATAAAAAAATCACCCAAAACAAAAGTGGCCTAACACTTAACTTTAACTACAGTATTTAGCCATCATAAGTAATATATTAACACTTCATAAATTGTGTAACGCATTATATTGTAGCTGTAAGCAGATATACACTAAGGACATTTTTAAGTGTTTTAAAAAATTTAAACTTATATCAAATGAACCATCCGTAACTGGTGTGTGACAAGTCGTTGAATAAATGATAACACAGTAGAAGAACAGAGGAGGACAAATCCTCATAGACTTATAAAACAAGCCTAATAAGAGTCTACAGTCACGCTAGTGGCTCTGTGAGGCTTTGAGCTAAATGCTAACAAAGCATGCTAACATACTCACAGTGACAGTGCTAACATGCTATTCTTTAGCAGGTAGAATGTTTACATGTTTACCATCTTAGTTGAGATTGCTAATTAGAAAAGTCACCAAAACTAGGATATATCCTCTGAGCACCATGTATGTCTGCAATCCATTTATTGTGGAGATACTTCAGTCTTGACAAAAATAGTGAAATAGTGCTAACATGGCAACAGGTTTATTACAGCTTAGGGTAGGCACAAATCTGGACACCCTACTCCTGCAGCTCTCTCCTCTCTCTCTCTCTCTGTTTATCAGACCACAAAGAATTAGCTAGCTAGCCATTCCACGGTCCCTCCGTCTAAATTCCAGTTACTGAGGACTGCTGCTGCAGGCAGCAGCTTGGGAGATGGACCTACGGTCAGCAGCTGTAGCAGCTCGAATTAGGCCAGCGCTGGGTGTCACAGCAGACTAGTGGGCAGTAACAACCAGTGACAAACCGGTGTAATGGCATCAACAGAAAGTTTGCTGATCTGGCGGTAAGTCAGGCTCTCTGGTCCCCTAGAGCCGGGGTTTGTGGTGGCAGGATTTGGGTTTCTGCGGCTGCTGACTGGGGGTATGTCTTCAGAGCTGCTGCTCGCTCTCCTCTTAGTGAGCTGGTACATAAACGTGAACTTGAAGCTGCAGCCGTGAGCCTTTAGCTCTCGTTAGCAGAAACTGTTAGCAACATTTTTCCTTCCATCTCTGGGACAATTCACTGATACTGACATGTCTTTTATTTTGTTTTTGTCAGACTCTGTTCAACACTCCTTTTTTTTGGGTTGCTTGCAGTGTAGGCAGTTGTTACTAACTGGATTTGCAGCCGTCTCTGCAGGATTCTTCACCATTGAATCAGGCTTTTACCATGTGAAGGGACATGCATGTGCATCTGCATTTGTAGAACAGCCACACTTTGAAATGTCCTGTGCCATTAATAATTTCAATCATACTAAATTTAAACAGTCTACAGCAGCTTTAAGTGTTTGTACACATGTAGAAACGATAAGAAAGTATTTAAAAATGTGACAAGTGAAGACGATGGAAATAGTAGCTGTTTATAAAAGAACTGCAATTCAAGGCCAACTTATGTTATTTCTCCCACAGCTTTCAGCCACCTCTCTGTATCTCATTGCCTTTAGTGGATTGACTTTGCTTAGTTGCAGAAGATAAATTAGTTGTTTATTTGTAGAAGTAAAAATGTTGCTAGTAAATATATTATTCAGTACTTCTAGTTTCATATTAATTTAAAATATGAAGACAGGCTTTATACACCAGTTACAGATGCTTCTCAGAAGGACTTACAGCTGTTGACAGATACAGTGACACTTAAACATGTCCTTATCTCAGCTTACAACTATATTATAGTGCATTACAGTGTGTCTAGACCTTTGTTTAAACACTGCTTACAAAGGCTTAATAGGGGGTTAAAATAAAATATTATTGATTTTAATTGCAAGCATTATCAAATTTTACAAGTGGCGCCATGAGAACAAAATACAGTACACCTGCTGTTGTAGATGCAGTAGTAGCCATGATTCATTTTAACGTCTCCAGTACATTTGGGTTAGCGGATGAGGTCCTCTGGGGATCCCACCAGACCGTAGCTCTTCATGACTTCATTTTTACAGCAGCATTACCTCACCTTGACTCGTCCCAAAGCACACAAGCAGATAGAAATCACCCTCACAGCTGCACCGTGACAGGCGCCTCGTTCAACCATCAACTGCTGAGCTGCAGAGGAAATATCTCATCCCGCATTGACCTGATAGTAACTTACACCGTGTAGAGGTGAGAACACAAATGATCCTGGCAGGATGAGCCAGACTGTAACTACACTGTGAATGAAATGACCAGCTTTGTTATGTTCACTTGTTGGCGTTTTTTCTCATTTTTGTGTCAGAGGAGAATAAGAAAGAGAGGTCAGAAAGTCTGAAAGCAGATTTGAAATCACATGAAGTATGAACGCTGTTTCATGTCAGAGAAGTGAGTAGAACATACCAGGCTGCATCTCTAAGGTGGGAAAACATCTGAAATATTTTTTCTCCCCAAAAAACTGAGTACTGCCATGGTCCTAGAATACAAACTTGCTTTTCAAACAAAAAAATCTTATTTCTGTACACTCACTGGCCACTTTATTAGGTACACCTGTGCTCATTAAGGCAAAAAGCTAATCAGCCAGTCACGTGGCAGCAAGACATGGTCTTGACATGGTGAAGACGAGCTGCTGAAGTTCAACCTGAGTATCAGAATGGGGAATAAAGGTGATATAAGTGACTTTGAATGTGGCATAGTTGTTGGTGCCAGACGGACTGGTCTGAGTATTTCAGAAACTGCTGATCTACTGGGATTTTCACACACAATCATCGCTAGGGTTTACAGAGGATGGTTCAAAAAGAGAAAATATCCAGTGAGCAGCAGTTCTCTGGGTGAAAATGCCTTGTTGATGCCAGAGGTCAGAGGAGAATG
>JAPZEB010000001.1:32815706-32829826 GCA_029783705.1 Chaetodon striatus
GGTACCAGCCCTGGAGATTAACCTGACTCCTGTCTGACTGCTGAGCGTGGACACTTCCTGTGTCTGTCCTTTCAAATAAGATTCCCACATGGTCCAGTCATATAGGTTTGGATTTATTTTTGACAAGGCACAGCTCCTAATAGAGTTTCACTTTTTTTTCTGTGACTAAACAACCAATGAAATACTACCCATTGATGACCTTTCTGGTCCACTAACATTTGTTCGACTATTAGCCCTACTAAAGTGGTTTATATTTGAAGTTGATTTAATTTGATAACTTGAAAAGTTTTACATTTGCTACCGGGCTTAACATTACAACAAGGTTTACACCATAAAAATGAATTCACATTAGACCATGGTTTGGGTTCATGTTATGCAAACCTTTACAACTAAAAGAGGAATGAGAAATATTTCATAAGAAAGAGACACTCAAAGTGCCTGGAATAGATGATAAAGGTGACAGCTTTTGGCTGTAAACTCTCAGTCATTTTCTCTTCACTCCTCAAGCTAAGTGTTAAACCCACCTTTCACACCTGTTCTTTGACGACTCTAGTGGAAGTAGATGAAGCAAGTCGAGGTGAAGTCAGCACAACCAAAAGGTGAATGACAAAAAGCAGAAAAGAACTGCAGTGAACATCACAGACTGATGACACAAAGCAGTTTAAGAGTAGCTGAGGGCAGACTTTTTCTTTCAATTTGAACCCATCAATGTCAAAATGAAACCTTTTTTGCTACAGGGCCTGTGCTGCAATCAGTGTTTGAACTCTGAGGTCCCAGTGGATGCAGAAGTCTGCCGGGTGTCACTGTTGGTGTCAAACGAGAACTGGATTTAAATCTTAAATCAACATAAATCTGTGTGATTGATGTCTTCTCTGCTGCTCACACAGCATGGTGTTAACTGCCTGTGCATCTATGTCTGAGCACCCATTAGCAAATATTGATATTTGGTTTCATTCAACAGTGGATGTGTGAGACAATTACAATTATGCAGTACACAGAGGACACTGTTTATACATCTGTTGCTATGTAAAGGATTCTCGTGTAATAAGCCTCCTAAATCAGCGCACACAAACACACAGCCTTTCAGTTATTGATCTGGGTTTGAATCATTTATATAGCTAACGGACTCCAAGTCCTATCAATATCGTTGCATAACAGCTTTATATGCACCTCAGGGGTGACTTATCAGGGAGCCAGAGCAAGAAGGGCCAATAATTTCTATCACTTGCATTGTGCCTATGGAGTGTAAGCACTTTCGATTGGCTGGTTTCATTCCACTGCTCGCTCTGAGGCCCTCTAACATCCCCGCAGGCAGTTTGATGAGTAATTGAATCCAACAGTCTTCTACCATACGTACTATTACTATCACAAATACCAATACTACTGGAGATGGTTACCACAATATTACTTCACTCTGAGGTGAAAGAGGATTCAAGTCTTTTGCTTATAATGGGGTGTCTACAGGTATAAACAAGTTTGAAGACCTTTTTAATGCCACTTTAAATGAAATTTAAGACCAAACCTGCGATGGAAATACACACCGAAAGTGAAAATATACTTTTACCTAGGAAACACATTGATGTTAGTTCAAAATCAACAGCCAGGCAAAATGACACTGATGATAATCTGTTCACTGCTCTGCACAGAAAAAAATACAGTAATGAGCCAGCTGGCCAGCAAGGCCCAAGATTAACAATGCAGGATGCATAGAGGGGGATAAAGTAGGGGTGTTGTTGTGAAGTCTGTAAAGTCTGGTGTTTCGATCCTGTTAAAATTATTTTTTCTGTAGCATCCACACTGGAAACTCAGTAACATGCAGGAGTGTAAATCATCATAGGATATCTTATAGATTCTTTGGACAATAACATGATATTTGCCGATATCACAAAGTCTGCCACGATGATTTTGATATGATGTGATTCAGGGGCCTGTGATTGATATGAGACAATATCATCTGCCCATTTAACACAGTCGATTACAGAAGAAGTTGCCTCCTCTTTCTTTTTGCTTTTGGCCATAAACGATAAAAACAACACGTAAGTAATGTAAATAACTGTAACCACTTCAGTGCAGTAAAATTTACTTTAAACCGACTCCACTAACACATAAAATAGCACATGGTTTAAGTTAACCTTCAAGGCTTTCTGTCAGAAAGTTTCTTTTGAAATAAATCTTTTCATTTTGACCCAGACTATGGTCTTTTTTATAAAACTTCAGGTCTATCTGGCTTAAAACCCTGAAGGCAAACTTCTCTCAGCAGCCGTAAAACAAGAATTAAAAACAAAATCATTTAACAAAAGTAAAATATTCATCTCAATAATAACTGTCAACGTTCAGAGACACGTCAACTGATTTTTGCTAGTCACCCATTATTAGCTTTAGCATGTTTACATTGCATAAATTAGCCTAGTGGCTAGCAGATTTTCCTTCATTCATAACTTAAAAAATTACAAGTATATTTACCTTTTCTTACTCACTGTTGGTTTAATTCACTGTATCTCCCGACAGAACAACACGGTTGAATTTCAGCCTACATGCACGTTTTTCAGCCAGACATTGTTGAAATGAGCAGCTAATGTTGCTGGCAGCAGTTAGTGGAGTGAGATGCCGTGCAGGCAGGTAACGTTAAGTTGTGTGTTATCTCCAAATAGCATTGTTTACATACAGCATGTGTTCTGTCTGTTGACCCGTACTTTCTCTGAAATCACGCTGCTGATTTATTCCCAAGTAAATAACTTTATCCTCTGGCTGCTAGGCATCTGCAAGATTATGATATAAATCAGTTTTTACTTTGCATTGATGATACTGCATTCTTGATCCTTGCATCAATGTATCGATCCAGATCAATGGATTGTTACACCCCTAGTAACATGACTGGGAAATGAACAGCGGGCTCTCTGGTTAGTCCGGTAAGTCCAGGGTTTGTTTGAACCATTCACCTCCCCTCCCATCTGCCTTATAGGCACTTTCCCGCTCCTTATATTACGTTGTTACCATGAGTGTTTCAAACTGACGCTGTCCAGCATGTCATACGTGAAAGGACCATTTTTGCTCCTGTGTCTGACCTCGAAATCACTGACACAGCGACGGTATTTAATAACTTGGGAATGAGAGCAGGCTGCCCTCACATAATTTAATCTTGCGTAATAAAAATCATATCTCACTTTTTCAATCACAGGGCAAAATGTGGCTGAGAAGTAAAGTTGATTAGACGCCAACATAACATAGTTTTTCACATATTAATGCAGTCTTATCTGTGACCTAGAATCAGAGTTATTAAAAGAATATATTTAATAAATGAAATATCCTCATTAGGATGCCATTGAAACGTGTGTATGTAATCTAGACGTCTAATAGACTCTCACTTCATAACCAGTTTAGTCAGGTTTCGATTTCTTTTGACCTTCAAACCACCAAATGAATACTAACTGGCATTAATTCTTTATGAATGTGTTGCAACATTATCTTGGGATTGATTTTCTGTTTGTAAGCCTGTTTCTAAACCACAGTTCTGTGTAAATGAAGGTGCAGACAGCGCAGGCACAGGTGACGTGGAGAAAAGTGTGATTTTTGGATACTTTGATAGAATGTAATGGAGCAAAAGCCTGTCATTACTATTTTTGGCCACCCTATAGACACACAGTCACTGGCAATCTCATCTTTTTGCTCCTGATGGTTCAGGGAGAGACGAGAGGCAAAGAAAGGGCAGACACAGTGTTGTGGTGACAGCTTGAAGAAGTACATTAAACATTTATCATTGTAAGTCTGTGATCATAAATGCCTAACCTTTCATGTAACATTACTTAAATAAAAAATGCTTAAAATGCTTAAAAAAGGCCAGTTTAGCTGTTAGGGTTCTAAAAATTTCTCCAGAGGGAAAATCCTCCCAGACTCCCCTCGAGGGTTGGGTTGCAGGAGGCGTACATTGAAAATGATTTCTCCTAATAGGTGGTCAAGACCCTGACTACTACTCTTCTTCACTCTCACTTCTGCTACTACAGCTGCCACTAATTGAAAACACATAAATACAAATGATGACTGTTAAAAGAGAAAGATCGTTGATTAGACTCTAATAGCAAAAGATTGCTGGTGGTGTGGTGTTGTTATTGCTTTGTTTATGTGTGTCTGGTAGGGTGATTTTCCCTTGAGGTGATAATAAAGCCGAGCGGACAAGATTGTTCACCCTCACGGATGTGGTATAAAACACCCATACATCAATTTTCAATATCACGCCGCTGAGTCAGACTCATTTTTATTCACTCTGACACTTTGAAACACAACGGCCCCACTGAAGTTAACCTCGCAGGACCTTTTCATCATCCTTAGGAACCAACAAAGTGAAACAAACGGTGACCGTTTCAGGTGTGTGGAAGATCTGTGAGCTGTTTGAAGTAGCTTCCAGCTGCGTCACAGAGCCTTTTATCAGGTCTAAAGCAGGTGTAATAAACTGGACCACTGAGCGTGACCATCCCTGAAGCCTGGGACGGAGTTCATCAACATGCACCTACTGCTGCACTCTGTTTAAGTTATGGCATCTGGAAGGCTTTTGCACACAGGAGGAATGACACTGGCTTGTGCTCCAACTGCAGGACTGCTTCCAGGGTGTTACCATGGTGACGGCGGAGAGAAAAAGCAGCAGGTCCTGATAATAAGAGATAAACTAGAGCTCTAAACTGTGGGACACTCCAGAAGATAAAAAAATAATAGTTACACTGACAAGAATCTCTTAAAATATGGGTCCAAACATATTTTTGTGCATAGAAAAGAAGAATTACATGTTCTGTTTCTACCTAGTATGCCATGGGGGTTTCACAATTTCTTTTCTAAATTGAAAATAGATCAAAATGAACTTTTGATTTTGATTATCAATTTAAAAAGCAAGATTGGCAATTCGCCCAGTTCTTTTCTTTCCACCCCCGCCTACTTGCGCATGTCCAAAGGGGTAAAAAGCACTTCAAAGACAAAGCAGCGTATCTTACCGGTGGCATGCAACTACTCTTTTCAAGACAGAGAAAATGGTGAAACATCAGAGCTAAATAATCCTCCTGCTTCTCTGAAGTCACTGCTGTGGCAACATTATACCTTTCCTGTGAGTTACACAAACAACAAGCCCGTTGTTGACAGGAAAACTACAGACTGTGGGCTATGCTAGTGACGTGAAAATGGAGCAAGGATCTGGTGGCTTTCTGCAGGTGAGGACACTCCACCTGTTGTTGTAAAGGACCTTTCAACCCAGTGGCTCTTTGTTTTTGTGTTTGGGCAACACATTTTCACTCCCAACTCGTCAAATACCAATGCTCAGTCAGTAGGCCATCACATCAAAATATAATGCATTAGGTACCCTCCTGCGTCAGTGTTGGATGTCAAGGGACAGTGTGTCAGTTTGCGCTTGTTAAATAAATCGTCTCTTTTCAAAATAAACTTATGTTTTCTCAGGAAATGGACAGTTTCTGCTTATTAAATGCATACAGTCCATTTCAAAATAAACTTTCAATATAGGTAGAAAAACTTCACCTGTTAGCTTTTCAACCACAGACTTTCACCTGGGAGGCTGGTGTTCGCTTCCCATAACATTTTAAAACCAAACTCTGTTCTTTTGTCCGAAAGTCAGCAGTGTGCTTTGGTTGCCTAAAACCAGTCCAGTGTGGGTGTTGGCCAAATGTAACCACATGCATTTGTTACTGAAGGAAAAAAAGTCAGTTCGTGGTGTTGCACTGACACAGTGCATTTATTTTAAGAGACTGTATGCAAACTGGACATTTCCTGTGAAAATGGAAGTGCATTTTGAAAAAAGACAATGCATGTAACAGGCTGAAGTTGACACAGTGTCCCAGAATGTCTACAACGAACACACCCAGGGTAACTTGCATGTTGTATCTTGACGTGGAAAGTCCATGTCCATGAGTGAGACTGTGTTGCCTCAACACCCTGTTTAAAGTGCATATCAACTACTTAAATATCAGAGCTAGGACAACACATAAACACTATTTAACTCATGTTTAAAGGGTTTTTGGTTGTTTTGTGTTTGCTTTAAAGTGCGTTTAACTTCATAATAACATTTTGGTATTGAATGGCATCACTGGAGCCAGACAGAAGTCGTAGTGGGGTGGACAATACCACAGAATCTGGTTTTTATCAGATGACAAAAAATACCAGGGCCAGAGTCGTAGATAATACTGAAATGTTGAATTATTAAAAGCGGCTAATGTACTCTCCTGCTGGAGGGAGCAAGGTAACATGATTTATGAGCTGAATGCATCATTAATAAGATACAAAGAATACATTTTCATTACCATCAAAAGATTGTCAGGCATGAACTATTTCTTTTTAACTATTCTCAGTTAGCTTCTTTAGCAAATGAGGAATAGCTTCAAATAATGCACCTCAGCCACCATTTCACTTTTGTGTGTTTTTTCCCTGAACTAACGAGGTGAATGCTGCAGACAACAACAGCACAGCAACAAAGAGTGAATCCACTAAGAGGTGGTTTTGTGCCCAAAACGTGATCCAACATAACAGGAGAGGCAATGCCTGTATTCTTTAATGAGATACAATGTAGAGGAGAGAGATTGGTTCTTTCTTTGTTTTTGTTTTCATATCGATCCTAGTGATGCTGGTATGGTTGCTCAAAACAAGACCAAAAGTGGTCGCATTGTATTCACCTATCCCTAAATCCCTTTGTTTGCATGTGATGCAGAGAGTTCTCTAAAGAATAATTACAACAAAGACTGTTGATTCAACTAGCTGAAAATGTTGTCTCTTCTTATTTTCTCTTATACCACACAAAAAGTCAGGAAAGGATAAATGAAAAGGTGATTTAAATACAACTCGAGCTCACAGAAATACGACAACAAAGGTAGGGTTTAAGGGCATCTATAGGCAGAAATTGTATATAATACTTTTTCATTGGTTTTTAATAGGTTTGCAATATTATGAAATTCTCACCATACAATAACTGTCTCAGAAAATATTGCGGATTCATGGTATCATGGCATTTCAAAATTTATATCATTATCAGTCAGACTGACCCTTAGAGGAATGAAAAAGGAAGGGTTGTTTTTGGTAGATCAAACTTTTTATGATTAAAACTTAAAAACATTTAGTTAATGTTAGTATGTGTAAAAAGTCTCCTCTTTGAAACATAAAAAGGGAGACTCTCCATCCCCAGTTGAATTTTTTTTTCAATATCATAGAAAAGCAAATGTACCCAGTATGATAACCGTCAACCTTTACATCACTGTATACCTTAAACCTGGTATATTGCTGCAACCGTAGTTTATAATCACCTGAAAGTAAGAATCAGTGTGTTTTATTATCTTAGATTGAGCCACTTCCACTTAATGTAACATAACAGCAAATTTATTTTGCAGCTGATGACGTATCATAGCTCTAACGTGTGTAGATGTGTGACAGCATTTTGTTTATCATAATGTACGTTTCTTTACTTTCTTTCTGGGTTCTGTCTCTCCCTTCATGTGTGCAAGTTAGCTGAAGTTATGTTTGAGTAGAGTTTGAATCTGATACGTTTGATGAATGCCGGGCAAGTAGAGCAAGAATTTTTTAATTTTTTTGTTATAGGTCCTTGAAAAATCAGGGAAAAGTGTTGAAATTTTGTCCATAAAATCTGTGAGAAACTTGAAGGTAGCACAGTCAGGTTCATGCCCCAAAACTACTTTGTTAGGTCTACAGAATAGGTATGTCTGTTACGTATGGTACGTAAGTATGTCCTAAGAAGATGCAGGTACATCACGTCCTGTGACGTAACTAGGTAAAGGTCATCAGTAGGCAAAAGAAGTTAAAAGTGACTTTTGGTTTCAAAGTGGACACAAACACCAAGCTCCTGGGTGAAAGTCCTGTGTTCATTTGACCTATCCACCACCTTGGCCTGCTCCTGACGTAGTCTTTCTCATTTTTTATACCTCCTCCCATTGTCTGACATCGTTGAACCACAGAATTCTTGTGTCCACCGAGACAAAGCATCCTAATTGACTTTCCAATGGCATTGTGTCCATGGTGCCAGCACGTAATTTTAACATCTTCCATGCCACCACCATCACTGCGAGTTAAGAGATTGTGGTGAGTTCACATTGGGGCGGCTGTGGTTCAGAAAGTAGAGCAGGTCATCTACTACTTGAAAGACCAATGGTTCAATCCAAAGCTCCTCCAGTTTGCATGTGGAAGAGTCCTTGAGCAAGATAATGATCCCCACATTGCTCCAGACGGCTGTTCGATCGATGTGCGAGTAGTGTGTGAATGGGTGAATGTGACATGTGGTGTGAAAGTGCCTTGAGTGGTCAGAATACTAGGATAGCGCTATGTAAGTGCAGTCTACTACATATTTCTGTGAGAACAGGTTGTTAAAACATGTGACTTCAAGTTTGCGTCTTGTGTCTTGTCTCCTGACCTTTCAGACAGCTACACATAGTGGCTATACATAACCAAATCTTAACTATAGGGCTAGCAGTAGGTCAAGAACACTAATATTAGTACTTTTTGGAGTTTCTATTGCAAGTTTTAAAAGTGAGGAGAAAAGAGTGGTTTTATTCAAGAAAGATAATCAACTGTAACCTCAGAAAAATTCCTAATGCTTGGGTCAATAACACCATTTGTACTGAGACTCCATGCTCATCACCTTAATAGAAACATAACACCACAGTGATTTTTCAAGTTTGGTTAATGTGCAAAAGTTCAAAAAAGTCCTTTCTTTGCAAAAGAATAAAGTGACCCCTATTGTGAGTTATCCTTTGTGCCATCATACTGTACTGGGTTTGTTAAACAAAGTCCCTGCTGTTTTAAAAACTATCAATGGCAGTACTGATAATGGCCACCCATTTTTTACTGTGAGCGATTTCCCTTGCTGCACCAGCTCTGCAGAACATCTACACCATCACTAACTTTTTACTGCGTTCTGTCGCTAATCGCCTCCTGGGTGGATGAAACTGAATAATTCAGAGGCTGAATAATGGGGTGTACTGAACATCAGGGAGCACAGATACTAAGAGAGAGGTGAGGCGTGACAAAAAGACAACATTCATTAGCAGAGCAGTACTGATTGGCTGAAAGCCCAGAAGAACGTGCCAGTCCAGAAATACTCATCGGGTTACACCGCCAAAGACAAACTGAGATGGAAATACAACACATTAGGCAATTATATAATCATGCCGAAATTAGAATAACAAAGAGAAAAAAAGCCATTACATGGAATATGCAGGTCCAAGGTCTATGGTCATGAGAAGAATTCATTCAGAAAGTGGGGGAAATATCAAAGTAGGATGTTATTTACCAAAATGTACAAAGGCATTAGAGTCAGGGTTGGCCTTGGCTCAAGTCTTCAGGGATAACACTCTCTGGCCCAACACATGAATAATGTATCGCAAGTGGTGAGAAATTGCCAATGATTTATGATGGAGCTTTCTACGTTTCAAATCCACTATCATATTAGGTGCCTCTAGAGGGCATCCAGTATAATGTACTCTGAATTGAATTACAGCACCTGCATATTTTTAGTTCATTTTATTATTTCATCTAATTACAGGATACTCTGGTTCTGTATCGGCATGAAAACAGGTCTGAAATCAAGTCAGTTAAATTATCAAGTCCTCACTCAATAGAAACAAGCCATTAGTGCTGAAACGATTGGTTGATTCATTAATTAGTCCATCAAAGGTATATTAATCTGCAACAGTTTTTATGATTGGTTATTTAAAAGAACAGTTTGTAAGATTTAGGGGAATTTAGTGGTATCTAGTGGTGAGAATTGCAGATTGCAACCAGCTGAAACTCTTTGAAAACAAATGGACCAGGTGATTTAACTTGGGGAAAACACAGAATAAAGCGGTTTCATGTTACAATTCAGTGTTTCTCCGATGCAATGTGGCTTGTCGGTGACTGACCGCTAACCCAGCAGCTGATAATGTGTGCTCATCTTTTTGCTCTGATAAGTTAAGATCCAGATGTTCAGGAGGTTTGTATTGGGAGCCGAACAAACGGACCTGGCCAGCCGACTCAGTGATCTCTTTTAAGTCCCTTCTCAAAACATACTTTTATCGGAGAGCCTCAGAGTTTTAAGTTCATTCAGTCTTTAATTTCCTCAGTTTTTATACACTAAAGTTTTTTTTATCAGTTCTTTCAAAAGTTGTTGTTTTCATGTTTTGTCTGTTTTAATTACTGACATGTAAAGCACTTTGTAACTGTTTTGAAAAGTGCTTTATAAATAAGATAAAATTAAGATATAAAGAAAATAAAGATAAAGATTATAAACTGGTAAAAACACTTAATAGAGCAGTCTCATGTATAAAAATTGGTGTTTTTCCGACACTGCTCTTTGCTTAGGGGCTGCTAACTATGGTGGCCAACATGTATTTGTGAATGGCCCTATCTAGAGCCAGAGTTTGGTTTGTTCGTTCTGGGCTACTGCAGAAACACGCCAATGCAACATGGCGATCTCCGTGGACGAGGACCTGCTCCCTATGTCCATACAATGGGGCTTATTGTAAAGTAATGAAAACACAACAAGACTTATTTTCAGGTGGTTATACACAAAAAACCATACTTGTATGTCTGTAAAAATATCCCTCTAAATCCTACACACTGAACTAGGGTTGCAAATTTTCAGTACTTCCTGTAATTAAGCAACTAATCGTTAAATCATTATTTAAAATAACATAAAAAACTCTGCTTATATTAAACAATATCAAATGCATTTTTTCCTCCTTCAAAGCTCACAGCAACATATTGCATATTCTCTGACAGCATTATGAAGCCTATGAAACATATAAAGATGAAGAGGCCTAGACATATGAAACACATTGAGTGTAACTGAATAATGCTGTGTTCTGGACGCTTCATTTTCCAGTGTCACTGCCGCGCTCTGCTTCCAGACCCAAAGATGGCCGCCATTCCACTGATTGCTAGAGTGTAATAGGAGACTACACATTGTTAATATTTCAGAATCAGATGTTGTTGTTTTTAATCTACACTGAACCTTTCAGATAACCTCAGGCAGGACCATGATGTGAGGGTTTGCTCAATTTACTTGAATCAACTTGATTTGAAGAATATCTTTGAGTTTTGCAGTGTTGGTCGAACAATATAAAGACGTGGAACAATATAAAGACGTCACCTTGTGCTCTAGTAAATTTCCTTCTTTTTGTCCAACAGTAATAGTTTAGTAAAAATATTAACAGCTTAATCTACAATGAAAACAAACATTAGCTGCAGTCTTAACTGAGATACCAAATTTTAAATGGTGATTTAAGTGATAATTGATAAAGGATCAACCGTGAAATGATGCAAAAGCAGTCATCTGGTTACTGCTGCTGTTGTTGTTGTTAGTGTTTGCTGTGTTGTCTGCAATTAAATTGAACTTGTAAACAGATTAAAACTCAACAATACATGTTTTGATGTTTGGATTCTACTATTTCAATAACGTCAGACTCTCTTTTGTTAAGATTTGATTGTATTTTTAATTGTTTATGTGAGTAGTCGGAGCCGTCCTCTGACTGTGGCAGCAGCAGCTCTGTGTTACAAGATAACACATAATCTTCAAGGGCCTTGACACAGTTTCTGCAGAAGACACTTGCACTGTTTTAAAAACTTTGGAGTCATTCGTAGCATCAATACAGACCCGTTCTGAGAATGTAATTCCCTTCAGTGTCCAACTAATACCCATTATTAAGATGATGTTTGCTCTTGTGTTGTTGATAGATGTTTGTGGACGGAATAGAAGACACGTTGTCACTGGTTACAGCCGAGTCTTCAGGGATTAATATTTCCAATGCCATGTAACAATAATATGTTGTACCCATTGTTAAAGTCACAACAAATCCAAAATCCAGGCCCCAAATTGTTAATTAAGATTAAGATGGATGAAATTTAACATTCCCTTTCAATGCATTATTAAAACCTCAGCTGAAAATGTGAAGGGATTACGAATTCATATGAGGAGAGGGATAGCTCATCCGCTTCTTGTCTCTTGCCTGACTTGTTTATTTACAGGGGAAATCATCCAAAATGGATGAGCTGAGATAAATTGAGATTTATTAACAAGGAAAGGAAATTGTGGACGGTGTGTTTTTTTTCCGACCGTTGCTCGGAGATATCTCCCCAAAGATGTGTATGCATGAACCATCACAGAAAAAAAACTTCAGGCAGTTTATTAAACCGTAGTTTATGCACAATGTCAGCTGACATGCTTTTTTCTGATCCAAAAAAAACAACACTGCTTGTATGAGCTTCAAAACAACCTTGCTGCTGAGACGCATCATTTTACATGCCGGCTTTTTTTCTCAAGCATCAGCAATCTGCATGACATATGGAGAGCTTTGCCACAAGCCACTTATTATCTTGATCAGGTGGAGAAAATCACAGGATATAGCATGCTGGGAGCAATTTAGGTGTCTTACCTCGTCTTGGTAGATGAAGAAAAGCATGATGGACAGAATCTCTAGGAAGAAGATGAGCAGGAGGAGGATGAAGAACTGTGGAGACACAAGGGGAAGAAAGAGGAGTTATTTAACACACCATTTATCAGAGAGGAGGAAATGACAACAAGGGAGATAATAAGCATCTGTCTGTGAAGAATGAATGAAGTATAAATTGAAAAGAAGGGGAGAGGCAGCCGACACCACAGCGTGAGCGGGAACGAAGGAAAAAAGTAATAAAAGAAAGGATAAAATGGCCGTAGAATGACAAGGAGAAGGAGTTGGAGAAGTAAGGACGATCGAAGAGCTGTAGATCGTTCAGCCTCAATATTTCTAACTGACAGGTCAAGAGAGCAGAGAGGCAGAGGAGGAGGTGGGACAATCATAGTAAGTAGGGCAGACTGGGAGAAGTGATATACAGTTTTCCTCTATCCACTTCTGAATTTGTTAAAGGAGCCTCATTTTATTCCTCACCCGTCTCCACCCAGCCCTCCTCTGCTGGATGAGCTGCTTGATGGGTGATGCATCTTCTTCCTGTGGGCCCGTGTGAGTGCTTAAAACAGTTACGAGCTCAATCATCAACCACTCTGCCAGGGACATGTCTCCTACGCATGGGAGTGACTGTCTGAACCAGGGAGGGTTGAAATGATTTGAGAAACAATGGTATAATGTTCCAGAGGGTCACACAAGGATCCTGATGAAATGGCACTAGATTATCAACTGATGTGTCTGCAGATGAATACATCTGCGCACGTCGAGGCTGTGCTGCAGGGGGGACTAGGGAAGTTCGGTCGGTCGGCTGTTTTTTAGTTGGGACTTTAATATCTCAGCAACTTCACTCTGAGATATTTTCAGGAGGATGCTTGCTGGAAACTATGAGAGTCAAAAAGTGACAAAGCAGCTTTCCGTGTAAGTTATTAGGTTAATTACTTAGAGAAACATTGCATGCAATAGTTCACCTTCCACCATCTCTTCCCCGCTCTCTGTCACTTTATCTCTCTTCCTCTCAAACACACACACACACACACACCTTGGAAAGTGCCACAGCGTTGAGTCTTGTGCTCTCATTAGACCTCATTCACCAGCCACACACAGTTCAGACCAATGAGTCGCTACAAGACGAAACCATTTTAGAACGTTGCAGAGAAAAATTGCAGTGGTGTGAACTGGCCGGTCTGAGCTCGACTTAAGCCAGCTGATGGTGTCACCTGCAACTCAGCAGGTCAAATTGCCCGTGGCTGGTTTTAGAAAGTAAAGCACGTCACCTCTTCCTACAGTCAGTCGACTTATAATGAAGTCCACTAGTCAAGTCAAGATGACAGCAGATGGTGTTCGCTCGGTGCGGCAGGTGCTTCATCCCCGCCAAGCTCTCTGTTTCCGTCCTCACGGTGTGCTGGTGTAAGACAGCGGGTTGCTGCTGCTGGCTGTATTTGCTTTTTCCTCCCCACACACATAATACACACATTTTGGTGCTGACATGTTTGTGCAAAATAACTGATTATTGCATTTTCTTCAATTCCACAGTTTTATAACATTAAATTACAATCATATTTTATAATTAAAATATCCAATAATTATTTTGATTATTTTACAAAAAGCATCGTGGTATTTTAAAATAAACACTACACTTAAGGCCCAGATACACCAAATCAACTTCAGAGAACTATCAAGGCTCCCTGCTGCGTCATTTGATATTGT